>JAQBSW010004074.1:0-73757 GCA_029291075.1 Eudiplozoon nipponicum
ACCATACACAACGCGATTACAGCTCAACTACGGGAGCGACAACTCAACCAGAGTCCACCCAAGGCTCTAGGACATCTTCAACTCTGAAGACTTCAGGCGAACGCATTACCAGGCCCTCTTAAGGGCCCCATATCAGTAACTAATCTCTATTCAGAGCACCTTAACCGAGTTTGTAACGTCGTACGGCATTTACTTGAAGCCGGGGCGTTTACACTCTCGCGCGTAACACGCAGATAGCATGCAGTGGGTTAATGTGTTTCAGCAGTCAAAGTCAGGATTTATATTTTGTGTGCTCCTCATCAATTATCAGTGGCTCTTTACATTACTGCTAAAGCACTCAGGATTTATTTATCGTGATTTATGACTTTTTGCTTGTGTGACTAGATATTAAATTTGTGTTAAAATTATTTTATTTTGTTGCTGTCTAGAGCACGGACAATTTGGAATAACATTGAATTTTAATTTACTTTGTAACATTGTTCATAATACACGTATGATTTTTCGACTTAGCCTTCTTAAATCTCGACACTGGAAAAGGGATCTAATGTCAGCTAAAAATGAGATTGGTTATAAGCACGGCCCACGAATCCCATTTCTTCCGATGTCAGCTATCAGGCATATGTAGTAATGTCATAGCATCAGTAAATAAACCGCTACCCAAAAGAATACCTCCTACAATGTCATCATGTAAGCTATCTCTAAAAATAAATAATTATTAGTCATGTTTCTCACTTAGACATAATAATACACTCGAATTTTACGGTAATCTTTTTAGTTATACGGTCAGAGAGCTTCGATGAAGAATCTATTTTTGTTTATATCATCAATAATTTTATTAATGCGATTAAATAAAAAGATTTTTACTTCCCTTATCATAATAATTCCAGCAAAATGTGATATAGTATATGCAGTGATAGCTTTTGTCAATTGTACATTTTCTAACATTATTATCTTTTCGATAGAATGTGTTTGATTTAGATCCAATTAAAGATATTCTATGCTATTCTAAAAAAGACAAAAATTGATCCGGAGAGCATTACTTTTGGTGGTTCTTAATTGGACCACGAAGACGTGCACTGGCAAATGTTTGAGAGTTTCTGAATCTGAGCAAATTATGAACGTCCAGAAGTCCTGCTAGACACTGGCACTTTGAACCCTTTTAATGAGCTAGCGATCTTTGGGCAGACGCACGTGAACAAATAGAATTGACGATGCGGTATGTGTTAATCGCTGAACGAAGGCCTTGACTAGTCTTGCTAAAGGTCCGCGATAACACCTAGATGGAAAGCGAACGTACAAAACCGATTTACAAATGATCGATTATGTATGACAAGATCCGCAACAAAAAGAAAATCGACGTGAATGACGACTACTAGAGTTAGTGACACAGTGTGGTAAACGCAATTAAAGAAGCATGCGCAGATTATCAGTGAAGCATAAAGGCGACAGACATTGCGGGTAGCGACCAGAGTAGAGTTTGTTGCGTGGTAATTGCGTCGCCCTTAAAATATCTGTTGTCACAGGTAATTGGTTTACGGATGCGCATGTTCTCATCGTTCTAGCGTATGAAATTTAAATTTATTTATTTCTAAAAATGTCTGTAAATTAATTAGAGTCGTTACACAAGTTTGCAACGGCTCAAAACATTTCGCCGATATATTGCCTAAATGATATTTAAAACTTTTTACGCGATACCAATTAAAACAAGCAAAATTTACCGTTAACCGATGGCGTGCGATCTTACGCTTGCAAAAGAATATATGTATAGTGAATTTACTATGCATTATCCCTCACATATATGACATTGCTTACTGTGCACGACGCGTGAATACAATCGCTCTATACACCTGGCTGTTTAAATACGCTGACTTCTCGACTTGCGTCAGTTACGTTGTGTCATTTAATTACTTGGAGCTCCGTCACGGCAATCTTCTTCTCGACGCACAACTAGTCATATGGATCGATTATTTTTTAATCGGACTTCTATATGGGCCAGCCCCCACGGTGTTGACACAGATCTTCAACAAGACAATTCTTTACCTTCACACAGCAACTCACCTCTGTGGTTTCGACTCCATAACAAAGGACCACCAGCCAGTCAACCAGAGCAGGCTTCAACTGTCTAGAAGTACTTCTAGACACAGCAACACAAACAAACTTGCTCAGCATTTGCCGGAGAACGTGATTCCCGTCCTGATAAAGACAACCCACAGTGACTACCTCTCATTTATCTACGGCATTTAACCACTTTGTAACGCCGACCAGCATTTACTCAGGGCCGGAGCGTTTACAAATTAACGACCGTGCCAGCATACTGAGAACAGTACTGTTTTTAGACTTTTTTGTATCACAAATCTATAAAACACTCCGGCTTCAAGTAAATGCCGTACGACGTCACAAAGTCAGTTCGGTGCCAAAATGGCTTAGAATAAGTACTGTTCGGAGCCTTTATTAGGGACGGAATTGCGTTCTCCGACAAATGCCGAGAAAGTTATTTAATGTATCAGTGTTTCGAAAGACTCTTAGACAATTGAGACCAGCTCTGGTTGACTGGGTGGTGTTCCTTCTGTTGTGGCGTTGAAACTAGATGGCTTGTGGCTGCGTGAGATGCAGATATTGTCTCGTTGAAGATCTGCGACAACACCGTGGTGACTGGCACACGTGAAGTTCCAATAAGTAGATGTTGCTCAGTCTTACTAGTTGTGCAACGACAAGATAGGTGTGATTAAAATTGACTCTGTGTGTGAAGCAAGTCCAGAAGTCAGCGTAGGTGAAAAGTCAGTATGACAAGTGACAGCACGCACACGTAGTGCGCAGCAATAGGCAAACTTGAATACTGACTGGCATTGTAAATGCACCGTGCTTATATAATTTTGAAGCCGAAATCTCTCATGCCATTGTTTATCGGCAAATTTGCTTGTTTTAATTGGTACCGCGTAAATTAAATTTGAATTTCATTTACGCAATATGTCGGCAAATTTTTCTTGAGCCGTTACATCACTTTCCTATCTGAAAAAAATTCCTCTTGCCGAGGCTTGAAAAAAATGTAGGGCAGAGTTCGAACCAAATTAAGCAAATGTTTATTATTCTGCGCATAGCTATAAAAATGCTTGTTGGTTGTTTCAACAATGATATGATGTCGAATAACCACTATGAATTGCTACACAAAATGTTAGCTGCAGAAGCCGGTCATACCGCGTGGGGCAAAATAGAGCTGTGTAGATTGCCACTGAAGTTGCCAGGTTTATATTAAAATCTGGGCAGGCTGGATCGCCATCACTGTGTTTGAATACGACCAAAAGAACTAGTGTGTGCTCGATGTTGTGGTCATGATATTCGTAGAGTGGTCACTATGCAACTGATAAAGTTGAGATATGCATTGAAAGTGGCCTGTACCATGATATGACGCTGATAACTTCTTAGTGTTGCTACATAAGGCGGTAGCTCTAGATAGATTTTCATACCAAAATAGCAGTGTGAGCTCAGGTGTGAGGCATAGTTTACAATTTAAAAATATTTACATATCGTTGCGAACGAGTACTCTCTTGCAGCTGTGGAGCTGTGGGTGAACAAAGACTGGACGAGGCGTATGTCTCGGTTGCTGTTCAGACATGTTACCGAAATGAAGTCGAAGGCGGGTAGTTTCGTCTTGTGTTTCATCCTGCGTGGGTTGTATACGTGGGAGCTGACTAGGCAGGCGTAGATCCATGCCATGCAACAGTTGTGACGCAGACGTTTTAATGGATTTGCGAGTGCGGGAACGCATGGCAAGCAGAACCAAAGGTAGTGCATCGACCCAGTTTCTATTGCTGGACGAGTATGTTAAAGAAGCTTTGAGTTCCATACGCATTCTCTTTACTAAACCGTTAGATTGGGAATGGTAGGCATTTGTCTGGCGTAAGGTGCATCCCATAAAACGCAAGGTAATTTTGAAACAATCCGATGAGAAGTTGAAACCTTGAGCCTTTGTCAGATGAACAATGTTGATATGAAAGATGGCTAGGCGCGAAATAGTTCAGAAATGTTGCAACTTAAAATTAGTGTGCCGTATGATCTTGTTTTTCTGGCAAATGGTACACTCGGAGACTCATCGTTTAGCGTTCCGCCTGAGCCTGTGACCCTAGAAACGATCTGTGAGAAGTCTGACAGTCGCATTGCTTCCTGGGTGAGAAATTGAGTGAATTAAGTCAAAACTTTTCTCCGAAGGCTGGTCGGTGGAACTGGCTTGTTGGGCTGCGTTCCCATGAAATAAACATGAGGTAAGCTTTCCCAGAGACGACATACGAACTTGGTGTGTTGACTGGCTACTGATCTTTGAATGTGAGTGTCAGTGGGCTGTTCAGTTCGCAGGAGGAATGGCGTTAGTGCAGGATCACTAACTATCACGGAATATACAGTGAATGGCAGCGGCGAAGGTGGTTGTAGCGAGACGTCTGGCCTGGAAAGGGCATTTGAAAGATGTCGAATTGCCATTCGCTTAGACGTGAAAGCTATCTTTCCACTCTTGCAGAGCACATGGCGATAGTGGAAGTCGCGTTTCGAAGTGCACTAGCTAATGGTGCATGAACTGTAAAAACAGCAAATCTGCTGCTGCCAATGATGCTGATAAAATAGTAACTGTGTCTTGGATGGCGAGGAGTTCTCGACCGAAAGACTTGTATCGCGTTTCTACTGGTTGGTGAGTACGCGAGTAGAAACTGATAGGCTTCCGAACTCTGTCGATCTCTTGTTCCAACGTAGCTCGAATAGCAAACTCAGAAGCATCTGTCGTGAGTAGAAATGGTCGTTGAAAATTTGGATGCTTTATCATTGTTACGTTTGCTAACGAGTTGATGGCGAGTAGAAGTAATTCCTCGTCATTAGATGACCAAGTAATAATGGTGTTCTGGCTAAATCCTTTTCGATTAAGTAGATGCCTACACAAAGGATAAAGTTGACTTTCAAGGCCGGGAAAGAACTTGCGATAGTAGTTTATGATTCCCAAAATTTTCTGAAACTCGCTAACAGTCGTCGGTGACTTGATATTTCTGATTGAATTCACCTTTAACAACAAAGGTTGAATACCTTATGGTGTGATACGATACCTTAGGATGTCCACGGATTTAGTTGCAATCTGCGTCTTCTCACAGTTGATCTTGAGTCCGTGGTTGGATAAGTGTGAGAGGACATTTCGTAAATGCTTGGCATAAGAATCTAAGTCTAGACAGAATACAATTATGTCATGGAGATATGACATACAATAAGTGGTGTCGTCAAGAATAATGTAGTATATGAATCTTTGAAATGTCTTTGTAGCACAATTAAGTCCAAAAGGCATGTAGAGGTATTCGAAAAGGCCAAATGGAGTAGTAAACGCAGTCTTTTCAATATCTTCTGGCGTTACCGGGATGTGATGGTAGGCTTGTCTGAGGTCAATCACTGAGAAAAAATTTCTGTTATTGACTCTTTCAAGTAAGGTGTAAATATTGGGAATAGGATATGCATCAGATTTTGTCACTGAATTTACTTTGCGGCAATCTCCACAGGCTCTGTACGATCAGTTTGATTTGAAGACTAAGTGCAGTGGTGACGCCCATGAACCTTTCGAAGGTCTGATGATTTCCTCTTCCAACATCCTTGAAAATTCTTCTTGGGCAGCTTTCAGTTTAGCAGGGGCCAATGGTCGCTTCTTGAGTGCAATAGGTTGACCTTCTGTGACGATATGGGGCATCGTGTTGGAGACTCGTAGCTCTGACTTGCTGAGATCGAAAAGCGACTTTTGTTCTTGAAAAGCTGCTGATATATCTGCTGAATGATGCACTGAGGTTGGCTGAATGACATGTAACTGCAAACGCTTGGAGGCAAGTGTCAAAAAACTTTGCTCAAGGCCGGTGGAGGGGGCGATGGTCTTTTGATTGGCAAGATCAAGAATAAGCCGAGATTTTAAAAGGAAATCAAGGCCTATTATGTTGTGTGAGACCTTGGCGACGATGAAGTTGTGAGTATATTCACGCCGTAAACCTATGTTAAGTTTGCAATACCGGCTGCCATAAGTAGGTATGGGCTTCCCTGTAGCTGTTGCGAGTAAAACGTCTAGTGACACAGCGGCCATTGAATCACCCTTGAGAACTGAGACAGCTGCACCTGTGTCTACGATGAATTCTTCGTAAGTCCTTAAATCAAAAAGATGCAGATGTTCGTTGGGCTCTTTGGCCGGGTCATACAAACAAGTAGGCTGGTGATTGCGACTGACATTGTCAGTTTCCTGCCTATGTGTTATATTCGGCGTGGACGAAAAGAGTCAATAGGAATGTCATATTTTAAGTGATTTCTTCCGTTTGGCGCCGTTGATGCCGTTGTTGCCAGAAAGTACGGTCTTCTACATTCTGCGTCATACGTTTCCTGATCCTGATGCTCCACTGCGCCTGTTTTCTGCGGTCTTTCCCGTCTACTGTTGAAATTGGCATTCATTCGAAAATTATTCCGAAAGGCAGAGACAGACTTGATATGAATTTTAAAAATCTGGTGATTATAGCACATGTTCTTTGGTGCATATCTGTTAAAAAATTGCGGGGATCTAGATCACCGCCTACTGTTATTATGTGTTTTTGGCGTAAAATTTGGTCGAGCGTTTACCTGATTTAGCTCGGATTTCCCTATGGCCAATCCTTCTAGAACTTTAGCCATGTTCGCCATTGTCCTCTCTAAAGAAAAGATCCTTTCAACCCGTGGGTAAGGACAAAAGGATGACGAATTTTAATAAATTTCCAAAACCCTAAATTCTAACTCGAGTCTCTCAGATAAGTCATCTATAGAGAGAGTGTTGGGGAGCTGTCTGGCGAACAATTTTAGTGACTATGGAAAATTGTTAATAAAAACAACCTTAACCTCATGATCAGAAATATTGTTTTTATACCAGCGTTTCCGTAATTCCCTTAAAATCTCAATGGGGCTAAGGTTAATCATGTGTAATTGCGCATATTTATTTATTATCTGCTCAGTTTCAGTTGGACCCAGAAAAGATTCGACTTCATTTTGGGTGCCCAAAATGGGATTCGGTAGTTTCCTAATGGCCTCAAGCTTCGGATAAATCCGTCGCTGCATTTCTGAAAGTAGTTTAGCGAAAACATTTGACAGTTTTTTATGACTGTCATAAATTGGAAACGGGGATAAAGCGGAATCTACGCGCATAAAGAATAGTTCACTATCTCCATCCCAAACAGGAACATCAATATCTAAAATTGGACCGTATATTCTAACAATCTTAAGGGATCTTAAAATCGTAAATATATAAGCAATATCAAATGTATAAAAAGACGTGAAACCAAACGCTTACCGAAATCTCTACCACAGTTGAACTTGACTAAATCAAAATCTTCATTTACAGTTAAAACTGACGTAACCAGATGAAATTAGTAGTTTCACAAAATCAAAAGTCACAGTTCTGCACTTTCTTATAGTCAATAATGTGCTTTCACAAAATCAAAAAAAAATTTTCTGCGTCCATCTTCCATTTTGTCACACGAGATCACAAAGGTGTACAGTTTTGTACGTAGGAGGAAAATTTTGAATAAAGCATCTTCCTCAAAAAAATTCCCAACAAATATATTGTCCACAAGACCTTGACTTAAGAAAGATTCACAACCAGAGTAAAATGTGGTATATACTAACGTCAATTTTCTGTACGACCAAAAAATAAAATGAAAAAAACACAGTTGATTTTATTTATGCCAAAAGATTTTCGATTTAATAATAATTCTAAGATGGCTGAGAATAAGTAATGTTGGAAGCCCTTATTACGACCACAATTGCGTTCTTCGGCAAATGCCGAGAAAGATAGTTAGTGTAGCAGTGTCTAGAAATATTCCTAGACACTTGAGACCGGCTCTGTTTGACTGGTTGGTTTTCCTTCTGTTGTGGCGTTAAAATCAGATGGCTTGTGTCTGGGTGAGGTGCAGATATTGTCTCGTTGAAGATCTGCAACAATACCGTGGTGACTGGCACACGTGAAGTTCCAATAAGTAAATGTTGCTCCGTCTCACTAATTGTGCAGTGACAAGATTGTCGGGACTAAAATTGACTCTGCGTGTGAAGCAAGTCCAGAAGTCAGTGTAGGTGAAAATCAGTATGACAGGAGACAGCAAGCACAAGTAGTGCGCTCCATAAGGCAAATATGAATACTGACTAGCATTTTAAATGCACCGTGCTTAAATCCTTTTGAAACCGAAAGCTCGCACGTCATTGGTTAACGGCAAATTTTGCTTGTTTTAATTGGTGCCGTGCAACTTAAATTTGAATTTCATTTACTAAATATAACGGAGAAATTTTCTTGAGCCCTTACAAATCTTTTGACATAATTACAACAAACTGTGTTTTTTATTATCCTTGGGAAATACGGTAAAATCGACGTAATGCACCGAACCATCCATTTCTTCACCATGTTTGTGAATATAACGTAGTCAAGGTCTTTTAGGTATATTTTTTGTTGGGATAAAAACTATTATGGGATTCTTCTGTCGTTCAATACTTTTCGCTCCTATGTACAAACTGTGCCAACCTATGGAAGTAGATTTATTTCTTATTTTGTGAAAACAGAATTAGTCAGTAAATCGCTCAAAACAGTTTACCTTCGTGAAAATAGATTTTAATTCTGATTTTGTCGAAGCAGATTTGATTTTAATTTCTGCGGAAGCAGATTCGATTCTGATTTTCTGAAAGCTGATTTCGTCAGTTCAAACTGTGGAAGCAGATTTTGATTCTGATTTTTGTGGAAGCAGATTTGATTTGTATTTTGTGATAGCAGATTTCCTCAGTTCAAACTCTGGAACCTGATTTTGATTCTGCAGAAGATTTCGTGGAATAGGTTTTTGGTTAGCGTTTTGTTATTAATTTCTTTATTTATAGGGCAGTTATTTTTAAATTATCACTTCGCTTCATGCAATTTATTTCGCTTACTTTTGATAGAAAAAGTTATGCTTTTAAGATCCCATAAGATTATTAGACTGTCAGGTCTAATTTTAGATGTTGATGTTCCTGTATGGGATGGAGATTTTGAATTATTATTTTGGCGTATAGATTCCGCTTTATCCCCGTTTCCAAATTATGACAGTCATAAAAAACTGTCAAAGGTCTATGCAAAACTACCTTCAGAATTGCAGTGACAGATTTATCCGAAGCTTGAGGCCATTAGGAAACTACCCAATCCCATTTTAGGCCTCCAAGATGAAGTGGAATCCATGCTTGGTCCCTCAGAATCAAAGCAGATAAAAAATGTATGCGCAGCTAGACATGACAAATCTTGGCCTCATCGAGATTTTAAGAGAACTGTGGAAACGTTGGTATAAAATTAATATTTCTGATCATGAAGCTACGGTGTTTTATTAATAATATTCCATATTCATTAAAATGTTTTGCCAGACAGTTCCCCATCTACCTCTCCATAGATGACTTATCAGATAAATGCGAGTTAGAATTTAGAGATTTAGAAACTAAGTTAAATTCGTCATCGTTTTGTCCTTCCACGCATTATGACAAAGACACTTCCTTAGAAAAACAATAGCGAATACGGCTAAAGTTCTCGCATGTTTAGCTATAGCAAAGTCTGAGCTGAATCAAGTGAACGCACGATCTACTTTCCCAATCAAGACACGAAATAACTGTAAGCGATGATCTAGATCCCCGCAATCATTTAATTAAATATGTCCCAAATAACTGGTGCTATAATCATCAGTTTTTTTCAATTCTGTCAATTCTGTCTTCGCCATTCGGAAAAATTTCCGAATAAATGTCAATTTCCAAAGTTGACTGGTCATTTCTCAGAAAATAGGCGCATTAGAGCATCGCGATCGGGAGACATATGGCGCAGAACGTAGAAGACCGTAATTTTGCGTATCAACGGCATCAACGGCGCCACTGAGAAATAATCTCTTACAATCTGACATGCTTATTGACTCTTTTGATCCACGCTGAATAAGCAATTTAGACAACAATACTGACAATGTCATTCGCAATAACCAGCCTACTTGTTTGTATGACCCGGCCAAAAAACTCAACGATCTTATGCATCTTCTCGAATTCAAAACTGGCTAAGAATTCATCGTAGACACTGGCGCAGGAGTTTCAGTTCTCAAGGGTGATTCCATAGCCGACATATCTCTAGGAGTTTTACTGGCAACAGCTACAGTGGAGCCCATACCTCTGCCGACATTGAACACTCAACATAGGTTTACGACGTGACACAGTGTTTCTCAGTCAAGACTTAGAATCTCATACCAAGCGTTTACGAAATGTCCTCTCACACTTGTCCAACCACGGACTTAAGATCAATTGTGACATGACGCAGATAGCAATTACATCCTTTCATTTCCTAAGACATCGTATCACGTCACAAGGTATTCAACCATTTCCATCGAAGGCAAATTCAATCAAGAGTATCAAGTCACCAAAGACTGTAAGTGATCTGCAGAAAATTTTGGGGGTCCTTATCTACTATTGCATGTTACTTGCCTTTCTATCAAGAAGACTTTATCCGTTGTGTAGGCACCTGCGGAATCAAAAATATCTTAGCACGAATTCCATCACTTCTTGGTCATCTGAAGACGAGGAATTACTTCGACTCGCCATCAATTCGTTAGAAAATGCTACAATGCTGACGCATCCAGATTTTCAACACCCAATTCTTTTCACGACAGATGCTTCTGAGTTTGCAATTGTGACCACACTGGAACAAAAAAATCGACAAGGTGCGGAAGCCTATCAGTTTTTACTCGCGTACTCTCAAATCAGTAGAAACAAGATACGATACTTCCAGTCGAGAACTCCTCGCCATCCATGACGCAGTTTGCCACTTTATCAGCATCATTGGTAGCAGCAGATTTGTTGTCTTCAAAGATCATGTACCGTTAGTTAGCGTACATTGAAGCACGACTTCAGCTCTCGCCAAGTACTCTGCCAAAGAGGTCAGACAGCTGTCACGTCTGAGCGAATGGCAATTCGACATCTTTCATGTCAAGGGCGAACAAAACTTAATTTCAGACGCGCTTTCCAGGTCAGAGTCCTCGCATTCAACCACCTTCGCCGTCACCATTCACTGTCAACTCCGTGACCCTCAGGGAACCTGCACTAACGCCATCCCTCCTGCGAACAGAACAGCGCAGTGACACTCATATTAGAAGATCAGTAGCCCAACACCCCACGAATTTTGTATGCCGTTTCTTGTTTACTTCACAGGTACGAAGCCCAACAAGGCAGTTACTTCGACCAGCCTTCAGAGAAAAATTTTCGGCTCTATTTACTAATCTTCTCACCCAGGAAGCATGGAGTTTGTCAAATTTCTTACGAATTGTTTCTGGGGTCACAGACTCTGGCAGAACGCTAAACGATGGGTCTCCGAGTTTGCTATTTGCTAGAAAAACGAGATCACACGGTACGCTCGAATAAAATTGGAAAATTTACCAACTTATTCCCGCCTAGCCATCGTCCACATCGATATCGTTCTTCTGACAAAGGTTCAATGTATCAGCTACCTTTTAACTATGATTGATAGATTTACACGATGGCCTGCGGCTTAACCTATTGGCACCTTTTCTGTAGATGTAGTCACTAACGGTTTTATCTCTGCATGGATAGCACATTATGGTTTTTCCAATAAATGCATCACTGATAGAGGCACATGCTTCTGATCAGGTTGTTTCAAAACTATCTTGCGGTTCATGGGATGCACTTTACGCCAGACGACGGCCTACCATCCCCACTCTAACGGTATGGTAAAAAGAATGCATAGGGAACTCAAAGCTGCATTAGCATCCTAATGCACTAATGGCAACTGGGTCGTTGCACTAGCTTTAGCAATAATTCCCATGAGTTCTTGTAATCGCGAATCTATTAAAAGTCTGTGTCACAACTCTTTTACTGCATGGGTCTACGCTTTCCTTGTCAGCGTCATCGTCTAGTACTCGCACAGGATGACCCACAAGACGAAGCTTCCCGCCTCTGACTTCATTTCGGTAACATGTCTGAACAGCAGCCGAGACATACTCCTCTTCCAGTCTTCGTTCACCCGCAGCTTCACAGCTGCAAGAGAGTAGTCGTTCATAACGACACTGCTGTTTCATCATTGCAAACAAAGTATCGCGCTCCTTTCCCAATTTTACTCAGAAAACCCAAATACTACATTATCATGCAAGGCGCATCACCGACATCAGTAAGCATAGACAGGTTGAACCGTTTATCAAACCGCTTGATCCTTAGAGAATTTAACGTTATACACACGTCTCAGGCTCCATCTGCCTACAATCTAAACTTAGCAATAGCTTGCTTTGCATAACGCGTAATTGATATTTTTTAACATTAATTTTTCGTTATTCTACGTATCAAAATTTTTAGCTTTACGCGTACCACTTGCGCTCTATGTCACGCAACGTGACTTATGAATCCACATGATTAATTTCATTTTTTCTCACACTCAATTGTCTCACGTGGTATAACCATCTGTTCTTAGCTAATAACTGTGTAGAATTTTGAACAGTTCTTTGGTATTATGTCATCTCTGAGGCAATGTTCGAGTACATAATTTTTTATGCAGTTACCCTTGATTTTCATCTATATATTTTTACATTATAATGTATGGCTCACACCTGAATTTACACTGCTAATTATGGTATGACCAGCTACTTAGAGCTAACGTTTTCGTGTAGCAAAACTAAGTAGTTATCAGCTTCATATCATGGTACAGGCCACTTTCAATGCATATCTCAACTTCATCAGTTGAACAGAGACCACTCTACAAATATCATGGCCACAACATCGAGCACACACTATCTCCTTTGGTCGTATACAAACACATTGACGGCGATCCAGCCTTCGCAGTTTTTCACTTAAACTTGGCAACTTCAGTGGCGATCTACCTCGAAATCCTCACGCTGCGGCTCCCAAATCTTAAATTGCTCTATTTTGTCTCACGCGGTATGATCGACCACTACAGCTAAAAATTTGTGTAGCAATTCCTAGTGGTTACTTGGCATCATTTCAATGTTGAAGCTACCGAAAATCATATTTCGGCCCAGCATTTACGGTACATTTTTTTTATATCTTATGGGCAGAATAATAACCAGTTGCTTAACTTGGTTTGAACTCTGCCATGCATTTCTTATCTGGCCTCGCCGAGAGGAATATTTTTTTCCATTTTTTCAGGGAGGAAAGTGATGAAACGACACAAAGCAATTCGCCGGCATATTGTGTAAATTAAATTCAATTCTATTTACACTGCGAATGGGAAAAAATCGAAAATTTCCGTTAACCAATGGTGTGCGAGCAGCCAATCAAGGCTATTTAAGCACAGTGAATTTACCTTGCAAGTCAGTTGTCGCGTTTTCCTTCTGCTGAGCGTTTCCTTCACGTTCTGTCTGCTAATGTCACATACGCTGATTTTTGGGCTTGCTTCGCACACAGTGGCAATTTCAGTCACATCAATCTTGTTTCTGTACAACTAGAGAGACGGAATTACATCTACAGTTGATCCTTTCAGTAAGCCAGTTACTGCAGAACTTCAACGAGATTACTCAGCTAATCTCTCGCCACGGATGTCAACGCCAAAACAGAAGGAACCACAACCAAAGTCATCCAAAGCTGGTCTCAAATGTCTAGGAGTACTTCTGGACACTGCTACACTAACTGGCATTCTCGGCATTTGAAGGAATTTCTTTGTTGCAAACATCGATTAATTGAAATTACCTTATCTGCGTTTTGACTAACGCAGCTTTCATTGTTCCAGAAATTTTCTTTTGGCAAGATATTTCAACCTACCTTACCTTACGCCTTCATCAGTTGCGTTTCATGAAAAAAATTAAGTATAAAAGTGAAATCATTAGATTTAAAATACAATATAAGGACTGTTTTAAAACAGCCCCTTACACTTGGCACTATACTCCCTGAACCAAAAGAAAGGATTGAACCTTAGACACTTCAGTAGTGTATGAGATCCCATGCAATGATTGTAGTCTCAAGTATGTTGGTGAGACCATGCGTCCAATCAAAGTAGGAAGAGGTGAACATAAAACTGCGTGTAAGTATGGACATATTGCTAAATCAGATCTTGCTCGTCATGTAGTGGAGACTGGGCATACTATCGACTGGGAGGAATGCAAACGCATAGCAATATGTAGTCGTAATAGGATGACAAGATTGATTAGGGAATCTATAGAAATTAAATCTAGAGATAATATTATGAATGAAACAGCTGTTGAAAAATCTTTAGGTCCGATTTGGAACACTGCATTAGCTAATGGAAGGAAAAGACGATTGCATGAATTGGTAACTGAAGCTAGCTCCAGTAAAAGATTGAGAACATCAGATTAAGATTGACTAGTTCGTGGGCTTTTATTCAAGAAATGAATAATCAATTATTATGAATATAGTCTTCATAATTTCATCTCTAACTATTCGTTTGATTTTAAAACAAATAGTGATTTCAACCCTAATTTTCTATTTTGCACCCACAACCAACTTATTGAAATTATTCTAATAATACAATATTTATAAGTAATAATTTGTCTGACGCATGCAAAGTGTAAATTAATGTCTTTTGACTGTAGTTTCATTTAGATGTACGTACATGGGTATCAAAAATTGTTTAACCAAGTTTTTTAGTTATGCATACACATACACGTGCACATGCCTGGCGTGCGCCAATTACTGTTATTAACTTGTCTATTTTGAGTACAACCTAGTGGTTTAAATTGTAATTTAACATGTGCAGTAGTCTTTGGACATCTGGTTTTATCACTCATGGCATGTTTTTATGACGAGTGTTTCTGAATTATGGATCTCCCCATCTCAGTTACGTCATTTACATTGAGTATTTAAAACGAATAGTTATCGCATACAATTGATAAATTATTATTCAGCCACTCTGGTTTGAATTAGTTAGATGAAAACAACGATTATAAAAATGCACACACACATGTGACACGGGAATATCTAATGAAAAGTCAGTCTGAGGTATATAAATATTATGACTAGAGGAAATAACGCGCTTGCTTCATTTTTTTCGTGAAATGCAACTGATGAAAACCTACGGTAAGGTAGGTCGAAATATCTTTCCAAAAGAAAATTACTGGAATAATGAAAGCTGCGTTAGTCAAAACGCAGATCATGTAATTCTCGGCATTTGCCGGAGAACGCAAGACCGGTTCTATTAAGGGCTCTAACAGTACTAACTCAGCCATCCTGGCTCCAAAACTGACTTTTCAACGTCATACGGCATTCACTTGAAGCTGGGGAGTTTACACAAGTTAGTACAAAAAAGCAAATGCTTAGCGGGGATTTGAAATATAATTGGCTATAAAATGATAACCCCATTTGACTCGATCAGATTATTTTGCTTCAGTATTTGCCCGAGAAAAGAAAATGAGGTAACTTTCAGTTCTCAATTTAAATTTTCCATGGCTTTAATTTTTTAATAGCATATTATTTCATATCAATCTTTCGTTGGTTAAGTTTTTAATCGATATTTAATCAGACTTTCACTAAACTGTACAAAGCCCTACTCTTTGAATCGAGTCTTGAATTTATCAATTGTTGGACCAGATGGCCTTTTTTGTCAAGTAAAGTTTATAACTTTTATATTTCCAGACAAATAGATGTTAACTTGACGACAAAGGCCATCTAGAATTAAATTTTTTTATAATAATATTATATTTATTTAGAATAGAATATCTTTATTTGGATTCAAACCACACATGTTCCATCAAATAATAAAATTAGAAAATGTACAATATAAAAAGATATCACATCACATAAATATGTGCAATTAGTTGTACTGTACAATTTATAGATGTTGGCAGCAAAGGCCAACAGGCCCAACAATTGAAATTATGAGGCACTGTAGAGAAGCTATTTCCTCTGACATAAAAGTCTTACTTTGTGTCAAAAGTGGGATATGTAGAGTTGAATGAAATTGTGACTAACGAAATTTTTAACCATAGGGAAGGGAGCAGTTATCTAGGTTTAAACTGCATACTATAGTATTAATAAATTTATTGGGCAAGAAAGGCCATCTGACACAACAATTTAAATTATGAGATACTATTCAAACGTAGAGATATTAAAATTT
Organism: Eudiplozoon nipponicum; assembly: GCA_029291075.1. Taxonomy (NCBI): domain Eukaryota; kingdom Metazoa; phylum Platyhelminthes; class Monogenea; order Mazocraeidea; family Diplozoidae; genus Eudiplozoon; species Eudiplozoon nipponicum. The sequence continues at coordinate 16,091 of JAQBSW010004074.1, forward strand.
GAATAAAATATTGACTAGCAAATTATTTAACAATAAGGCTTTTGGGAGTTGTGAAATAGAAACAGTTTCATCAACTTCGTCTTAGTGTAGAGACTGCGTTAGTCAAAACGCAGATCAGGTAATTTCAATTAATCCAGGTTCGCAAAAACACAACTCTTTCACTGATGAATTTGTTTCTTCTGTTTCATCGTTATTATCTATTTTATTATGTAAACTAAGAATTAAAGGAGTTAATATAATAAAGTGTAGTCTTATCAATATTATTAAACAAATGAGGTTAGATTTGATTGATAAAGAAATTAATTCATCACTGCTGATAATTCGTCAAAGATCAGAACGAATTATTTTGGCCAAAATGAAGAGTAATCCTAGACTAGGATACAAACTCCTCACAGATTACAGTAAATATAAGGAAAAGTTAAAGCTTATATTACCTGTGGATAAAACTGAGTATGAATTTCTCTGTGAATTGGATGAAGTATTTGGCAATTTGATATGTAATCCACAGAATGAAAGAAATTTCATGGAACTACCTGATCCTTTGGGAGACCAGGAACCAGGACTTGTTATTGACAGTGATGAATTGATAAAATTAATGTTAAAAATCAAATCAAAAAAACAAAAAGATCACCTTGGTATTTCGATTGATAACCTGCTTCAATTACCCTTAACTTTTATGAATGCGCTCTGCAACTTTATAAATAGAATTTTGAAGAATGGGAAATTACCAATCGATATACTAACGATAGTAGCTAAACCGTTGCCAAAAGTAAGTAGGCCAACGTGCGCCAGTGATTATAGATTAATCTCTATTATCCCTTCGTTTTTGAAGATAATAGAACGATTGATACTAGATCATTTAGAACGTATGTTGCCGGCTGATTTTGATTTATGTCAACATGGCTTTACGAAAGATAGATCGACAACTACTAATATGCTTTCTATGTGGAAACATGTAATTACATTAGATGAGAATAAGTTAGATGCATTAATTGTATTTATAGATATCTCAAAAGCTTTTGACTCTATATCTTTTGATGCTATTTTGAAAGCGATTAGTTTATTGAATATTGATCCGAATATTTTTAGATTACTTAAATACTATTTATATAATCGAAAAATGAGTATTCAAGTAAACGATTTGATATCACAATCTAAATGAGTAACAAGTGGAATTCCGCAGGAATCCAGTTTGGGGCCAATTTTATTTAAAATCGTATTTGCACATTTGGAAACTAAGATCCTTAACGGTCGAGTTTGCAAATTCGCTGATGATTAAAAAATAATCTATCCAATTGATCCAAAAATGTCGAATTCTCCAAAAATAATGTGACATTAGATCTGTATGATTTGAGTAGATATTTGATTGCACTAGGGCTGAGAATAAACAATAAAATGACGAGACCTTTATTTTCATGATGCTGTGATTACTGATGTGTTTGAGATTAAACCTATGCAAGAAATTAAGAATTTAGGCATAACTATTCATTGTACGGCTTCTGCTGAGAGATATATTGAAAGGATAGGAGGCAGTGCCAAGAACAGATGGGCATTAATAAATAGAAATATTATATCGCATGAAATAAAATTTAAAATGTTTATAATATGGATTAGACCGATACCAAAATATGCTGCCGCTACCTGGAATCCCTTAACAAAGGTTTTGTCTAATAAGATAGAAGCTGTACAAAGAAAAGTTTTGAAACAAATTAGTCCTATCTCCTGCACTATATACGCCTCTAGATTACATTTTGTATCACTGAAAACTTTATAGTTTCGGAGGATGTGCTATTGCATAAAAGTTTTCCATTTGAACCAATGGACTGGAGCCTATATGAATCCGATAAGAAAGAGTCATGAAGTTGGAACTAGATCTGGACATTTGGCAATATCTCCTCCTTTGGTGGGGAATGTTGCGAGCAAGTTATTCTCTTTTTCGAAAATCTACAAAATTTATAACCAATTGCCAAAGGGGCTTAGAGAAATGCCTCCATCTGAGATGTCTTTTAAATTTTTATCTACTGAACTAGAAAAAGTCTACAATCCTGCTGATATTTTTTATTTTGATTATGATAATACTTTCTCATGGTTGAATAAAAGACAAGGATAATTGTTATCGGAAACAGAATTTCTTGAGATTTTTATTTCCAAGTTTTGTATTATTAAAATTGAAATGTTATGCATTATATCATCATGTTAGTCAACAATACATACAATCAATTGCTAGTCATGGTTCTCAATTTTTTTGCATAATGTTACACTCGAATTATGCCTTAATTTTTCCTATTTTGATGATGTATCTATTATTCCTTACAGCCGAACTTTCTGATATTGATATATTGTACAGTACAACTAGTGAGATATACTTATCTACATGAGACTAATTGCACATTTTTATGTGATGTGATAACTTTTTTATATTGTAAATTTTCCAATTTTATTATTTGATGAAACATGTATGGTTTGAATCCAAAAAAAGATATTCTATTCTATTCTATGTTCCCTGCGTATTGCGCGCGTGTTTGTATATTTAATAAACAAAACCCTTTTAATTACAATGAAATTGCAGTTCAAGAAATCTCAATTAAAACTGCTTGAAAATAACAGAGATTGTTTCTAAAATCACAGTTAAGAAAAATATTGTATAAAAACAGGGTTAGATTATTTGACCTTAAAGAGCACTATATTTGTCAAAATTGAGCATCGTTGGGTTGTAACGCGGAGCCGTGTGTTACAAAACTAAATAGTCCGTGCTCTAGACGGCCGCACAACGATATACTGTCAATACAAGTAATAAACCGTGCACACACGTCTGAATTGTGATGAATACATGTGACCTATTGAAAATATATGATGATATAAATAAAGTTACTGGTAAAAGTTGTCATTGATGATGAATAGACTAAAATCGTGTAAAACTTCAATGGAAAAACTTCACAAATAATTAATCCACTGTTTGCTATGGCTGTAACTTATTTAATTATAATAATCCATCGTACTCTGAAATTCTGATACGTAGAATCATATACTAACAGTTAATCACTTGTATAAACTGCGAATAATCCAAGGAAGAAGAGTAAGCCCACTATGTTCCCTGCGTATTGCGTGCGGGTGTGTATATTTAATAAACAAAAACCTATTAATTACAAATAAAATTGCAGTTCAAGAAATCTCAATTAAAACTGCTTGAATTTAACAGAGATTGTTTCTAAAATCACAGTTAAGAGAAATAGTGTGTAAAAACAGAGTTAGATAATTTGACCTTAGAGAGCACTATATTTTTCAAAATTGAGCATCGTTGGGTTGTAACGCGGAGCCGTGTGTTACAATATTATTTTTGAAGAAAAATGTTTTGGTATCTTTTTTGAAGATGATTGTTTGGAGGAATTGCAAATTCGCTGCGGCTGTGTCCTTAATGATTGAGTTTTGCTTGCGAACCTCATTTGATCAGCATCCTTGGTCAGATAGAACATGATCAATTGGTACTATTTGCTGTATGTAGCTACCAATTTACGTGCGAGACCATTTAAAATTTTCGCAACTGTTTCGTTATAAAAATTTCAAATAATTTTATTAACGATTAAGTCTATTAATTCGCTCTAGGGTTGGACATCATTATTTATTTGTCGAATATTTTCCTTTAAAGACAATTTCAGTTTAAAGTTTTGTTCCTCAGGTCCTTTATACATATTTACACAGCGTTCATTTTCGATCTATACAATATTAATCATATATAGAATTTTAAAATACAGCTGAGTAATGTAAACGCCCCGGCTTCAAGTAAATGCCGTACGACGTTACAAACACGGTTAAGGTGCTCTGAATAGAGATTAGTTACTGATATAGGGGCCCTTAAGAGGGCCTTGGCGGCGTTCGCGTAAGTTATATATATGTAAGTTGATGTTCTGTTCCTTGGGTGGACTCTGGTTGTGGTTCCTGCTGTTGTTATTACGAGTGGACGATTTGGTTGAAGTTCTGCATTAATTGGCTCGTCTTGCTGGTTGAAGTGTAACACGGTGAGTCACGAATGTTGCCAATTGTTGGTGAAACAAATCAATATCCAGCGTAGGTATTGACAGCCGACAGCACGCACATGTGTAACACGAGGCAGAACGCAGATACGACCAACTGACTTGCATGGTAAATTACCGTGCTTAAATAGCATGCAATATGTCTACTTGCACACTATTGGTTAAACGTGGTTAAACGTGGTTAAACGGCAATTTTGCTTTTTTCTCATTGGTGCAACGTAAATAAATTTGAATTTAATTTACGCAATATGTTGGCGATTGATTTGTGTCGTTACAGTAATATTAATTTCTTCAGCCATTTTAATGGTTATTTTAAAGTTTTCAATATTTTGCTCAATACCTGTAAGATTTGTTGTTGGAGCAAGTTTAAAAACTGCGCACATTGACCTTGAAATTTTTCTAATGCTATTGATCTAAGCAAATGACAGCAGTTCTCTTTAAGACCATTTTTTTAGTTGTACGTTTGGCTCAATTTTTACCTGTCTCTATCAGTTGGATGTATAAACATGAAGCGCACATGAACGTAGTCGCATTAAAATTGAAACCTTATATGAACTCATAATTAATATCTGTTGATGATCCAGTCCTATTAGCTGACGGGAGCGTCATAGACGCCTAATCAGATTCAGTCTTATTGAACTTATATGAATCAGATAAAATAGTTACCTGATCTGCGTTTTGACTAACGCAGCTTTCATTGTTCCAGTAATTTTCTTTTTCCATAATATTTCGATCTTCATTACCGAAGATCTTCATCAGATGCATTTCACGAAACAAATGAAGCAAGCAATGGAAAAAGAAAATTACTGGAACAATGAAAGCTGCGTTAGTCAAAACGCAGATCAGGTAATTACAATTATTCCAGTTGCGCATCAAGGAAACTCTTTCAAGATAAAATAGTTCTCTCATCCATATCTATTACTTTCATGACTTGGACTCCCTCTGCCATGCTATATGTGTCCTCAAATTAAAGATTAACCTCCATGTTAATCAGAACTAAATATACAAAAGTAATTAATCAAGTAATAGGCGAAGGAATATGTAATTCTTACGCAACACTGCACCAGAAAATTTAACCTGGAGTGAGATTTGACGCGAGAAACAGAATATATAAATTACTTGTTTCTGGACGATCCCAATATACACAAATGTAATCTGAAAGTCGATTTTACAGGAGTATATTGTTATGATCAAAACTTGTAAAACCGAACAGAAAATGAACGGCAAATTAAATTTGTTAGAGTAAATCACACCTTACAGGTACAGAATAAAGAAACTGAAATTACGCATAATTCAAAAGTTTATATTTTGAAAAGAATTTAAACAAAGAATGTTCTGAATTTAAACGAATATTTTCCTTTTTTAATGATATTCGATCCAATTAGACACGATGGTTTAAATTTATGAATAATTGTTACTTTACTCTTGTCAGAGGAAATATCTTCCTCTACATTCACCACCTTTTCAAAAAAGGCGTCTAATAACAGACGTAATTATTGTTATTCGACTAACGTTTATCTCTTCTTTTGCGAGTCGTGCATACGGGTGACCCTGACGTCGAGGTTGCGCTTTGTTCACATATACTGCTAGTTAGGCTGACGTTGATGCAGCGTGATGATCATGTAACGTGATTGAGCATGACGTTGATGGCGTGGACAACGTATCTTGTAAAAGTTGTTGGTTTGAGTTTTTTGTCTGCGTGGTTGGATTGCACACATCAAACTCGTTCATGGAACGATGGTCCTTTAACTCATCTAGACCTTCGGTCTCACCGTCAATCCAGATAATCTGAGGAATGCAACAATCCAAAGTAACAAAATCCTCCATGTCATTTACTTCGATGACTACATTTGTGTTATACTGGTATCAAGCGGTTCTTCCTATTTCCATTAGTTGCATAAACATGCGGTGCTGATCTTAGATCGGAGTGCACATCGCACTTGGTTTGTACTTTTCTAGTCTTTTCCTGTGCTAAACCACACATCTTATCTCAAAGAGCTCCACCAAACCAATTCATGTAACTAGAAGCCCAAACAAAAATACTTGAGGTGTCTGTAAAAAGATCTCCAGGCAGCCTTAATTGTTCTCCATATACCATTTATTCTATTGAATTTCCTGTTTGTGCTATATTTATTTTGCGCATGGCAAGCAATAATATTGGAAGATAATGTATCCCGATTAATCCACTAGTACACCTTAGCGCAGCTTTCATTTCACAATGCAGCCATTATACCATCCTATTTGCAATAAATTTATTCCCATGATGTTGAGAGATTTTATGAAAAACTCAGACGTAAATTAAATACCACGATCATTATTGACCCTTACCGGAACACTATAACACGATACACAATTATGTAGGAACTTGAATAAGACTTCTTGCGCTGTCATATCTTTCAAAATCGCTACTTCAAGTTGTCGACTATAACAATCAACCATTATTAGCAAATATTTTGACCATTAATTTTGTACATCTCAAAAATGTTTATATAAATATGTCTGAACCGTCCAGTTGATGTCCCAATATTCCGTATCTCGATTCTAATATGTCTCCAAACCTTACAGGTGTGACACTTGGCACAGGCGCTTTCCCAAGCCCGTATGTCTTTATAAAGATGCGGCCTGCGTATCTATCAGTATTTAGTCGAATGGTGGCTTTATTTATGAATGTCGAAAATCGTGTATTTGTGAAATTAGTTTGGCGCGGGACTCCAACGGCACATATCGTCGGGTTGTTCTGTGGATGTTTCGCATAAGAACCACCATCCACTTGGGGTTTTGCGAGCATATCCCGGTCTCTTAGCAAATATTAACGTGAATGGATTCTATCCTTGCGCTTTCTCGATTTGCTTGATTAATTTTTAGGAGAATCATCTAAATTCTTCAATGTAACTTGACGTATCAGCTCAACGTCTGCTTCGTTCGGTTTGCTAAGTGTATCTTCTACCACATTCTCATTATCAGCACCATGAGAGACAGTGAAGTCGAAATCTGCTAATCGGATAATCTGGAAATTCACCCAGCGAGAGTAATTAAGCCTCGCAATTTTACCAAGTATACTTTTTTATGGTTTGTTATCTGTCAAACACTTGAACTAACGACTTCTAAACAATGCTCAAAATTATTCAAATCAAGTTTGCGAGCTTGAAGTTAACACCAATCCCATTCTATTTAACCAGTCGTCGAACAACATAAAAAAACTAACGCCAGCCGCAACGCACTGATGCGTTTCAACCTTCCATGATCATCATCAGAGTACGACGGCAAACTGACTATCGAGGATCCAACCGTATTGAATATATATGGAAATCAAATTTAGATATGCGGCTCTCACGTCAAGCAGTCTCGCATACATAGAACTTGACTGGAAATGTCAGCTGCATAATTTCTATGCAGTCACGAACATTAATTGTTTGCAGCTTTCGCCACATATACATATATAGGCAAAATAATTTAACAATATTTGATTGCGCAGGTGGTGTTAACATTTGTTTAAATCAAGTTTGCGAGCTTGACGTATACACCAATCCTATTGTATTTAACCAGTCTTCAAACAACATAACAAAATTACCGCCAGTTGCAACTCACTGACGCGTTTTGACCTTCCATGATCATCATCTGAGGCATCTGTGATTAGCTCCAATGGCTTCTCCTAATCTATAGGTGCTAGAGTGGCTATATGACTTAACATTTCCTTGACTCTACGGAATTTATTTGATCTTCATGACTCAAGGCAATAGGCCTGGACTTCGTAATAGTGCTCTTCACACTTGTGAGACGGCGTGTAAGCGATCTTAAAATTCCGGCTAGACATGGAATAAATCTTCGATAATAACTGATCATGCCCAAGAACCTTCGCAGTTGGCGCACGTTCCGAGGCTTCGTTATGTCCCTGATGGCTTGGATTTTATCTTCCATAGATTTAATTCTGTCTTTGGAAAGTATATGTTCAAAAATTTCAACCAAAGAGCATTAAATTTTGTTTGTTTTAGGTTTGACCACTAATCCATATTGTTCCAGCCTGGTCAAAACAGTGTCCACGCATACGATGTTCATCAAGCGATCGATTTAAAATTATTATGTCGTCTATATACGCTCTCACAAATGAACAATTCCGTAGGACCTAAATAAGCTTCAAAAGAAAAATGTTGCGCGACAGGAAATAGATAATTTACCTGATTTTCGGATTGCGTACCGAAATGTTTGAATCCACTGTCAACATGATTTTTCCAGATATTTCGATTTCCGGGTACCGAAATCTTTTTCAATGGCAAACACATCACCCACTAAGATGACAATCAGGATGTCAAGTGGAAATATTAGTTTAAACTGCCCCATTTATAGGAAGGATACTTACTCAGGTATCCTTCTTAATTTCAATTCAAATCACCCATATAGAATGAAAATCGGTATCTTAATATCGATGATAATAAGAAGCTTAAGATTAACAGATAAGAAGCATAGGGAGATTGAATTAGGTAGACTGCGAGAAATATTCAGTGCTAATGGGTATCCTCTAAAGTTAATTGAAGCCACTATAATGAGCGTTATAAGTAAATTTAATCATGACTGGAAGTACGTGAAATCAAATAAAACAAAAGATGATCGGAGGGTAATGGTAATACCTGATTCTAAACTAAGTAGGAAAATCAAAATGATAGCATCCAAATACAATATACGTACTATTTTAAAACAGACCGTTACCCTAGGTATTAAACTGCCCAACCAAAAGGAGAAAATAGATCAATTAGACACATCAGATGTATATGAAATTCCATGTAACGACTGTAACTTGATGTATGTAGGTGAAACCATGCGTCCAATTAGGGTAAGAAGAGGGGAACATAAAACCGCATGCAAGTATGGCCATGTTAATAGATCGGATCTTGCACGCCATACAGTAGAGACAGGACACTCAATTAATTGGGATGGCTGTAGACGTATATCAATTTGTGGCCGTAGAAGATCGACTAGATTGATTAGAGAATCCATAGAAATAAAATCGAGAAATGATATCATGAATGAAACAGCCGTAAAAAAATCACTAGGTCCTATTTGGAATACAGCATTAAATAATGGTAGGAAACAAAGATTGCACGAATCTGAATCAGAAACTCGCTCAAGTAAAAGAATAAGAACACTGGATTGATATTAACTTATAGAGGTGGAGGGTGAGTAATTCAATATCTTATAATTTATTATCTGATTGTCTTATAATTTCATCCTTGATTACTTGTTATCTTATTTCTTCTATTATCGATCGGTCTGCTGTTAGTGTAGCGCCTTCAACAAACATTTATCTATATATAATGGGAAGGTTTATTATTTTTTTTAAAAAGCCCAATTTTCTTTGCAATATTACTAGTATCAGGCAATTTGCAATTTCTTTTACGAACCGTTTAATTTAACTTTCTACCCTTTTGAAACACTTTATCCGTTTCTAATTTAATTTTGCTACCTCTTAATTATTTATTCTAATCATAGTATCTTGCCCCCTCCTCACCAGATTGCCACTCGTAATTACTTCATTTGGAAAAGTACGTGTAAAATAAGTCTGACGTGTGCATTTAGGAAGTGACAGTTATCATTTTAGTTTCACTTGAATGACTGTTACACGTGCCTGTAATTACATGCAACAGATTAGTTCGCAGTCTTAAGTAAACGCTCACACACAAACACACAAACACGCTTATCAAGTGAATAATCAGATGTTGCCAAATCGCTGTAATTTCACTGGGATGAGTGTACACGTGCATTAACTGATTACTCCTCAATCCAAAATAAACGAGAACACATACACACAGGCATGACGTACGCTTATCTAGTGAGCTGTCAGTAATTGTCATTAAATCACTGTAATCTCAGTGCGAAGAGTGTATACATGCAGACATATACACAAACCAATTTAACATACACTTTCCTAGCATTTTTTAAATAAACGTTATGTTTAAGATATCTAACAACAAGTATAAATGAGACAGTTTAAACTAATATTTCCACCTGGCATACTGATTGTCAACTTAGTGAGTGATGTGTCTGCCACTGAAAAAGATTTCCGTACCCGGAAATCGAAATATCTGGAAAAATCATGATGAAGTGGATTCAAACATTTCGGTACGCAATCCGAAAATCAGGTAAATTCCGTAGGACTTCTTCCATCAAACGCTGGAATGTTTGACTGGCATTTTTCAAATCAGAAGGCATTCAAAAAAATTCATTTAAACTCACTCCTTGAAATCTGACTGCAGTGAGCGGTATACAGCATTCCGCCATGGGTATCAGATAGTTCGCTTTCGGTAGATCTAAAGTTGAATAGACCTCATATCCCATTATGTCTCGGAGAAGAGTAACCTGAGTAGGGATATGATAAGAATCACCCTTAGTCACCGAGTTTAATAGACGAGAATTCCCGTAAACCCTTCATTGTCCCGGTTCAGATTTGGACATCACCACTATTGAGGAAGAAAAATTGGAATTTGTTCTCCTACATGTTTCCTCTTTGCGCAATTTGAGAAATTCAGCTTCAACAATTTGTTTCTTGTAATTTGCCAGTGGTTGGGCTTTTTGTGAACAAGGCAACGGAGTCACCAAATATATTTGGTGTTCTTTTTTTGTCTTCAATCCATTTCGAATGGCACTAAAAAGTTGAAACACTGCAAGACGTTTCTCAATGATATTGGCTACGTCACTTGCAATTATAGGATGGGGTAAATGAATTGATCTAAGAAATGGACTCAGTGTGTGTTAAAACATCCACGCCTTCTCCGATGGTCATAGTTTTTGGATCTAGTGTCAGCTTGGAATGAGTTAAAAATCCATCCAAATTATATGGCCTTTGACATCGACTACCGGAAAATACCACTTAAAGGAAGATTTCTGTCCCAAAATTACAGACAATTTTTGCATCCCTATAACTCCAATCGGACTACCGTTGGCGGCCCATTGTTGTTAATAGAATGTAGGCCAATCTGCTTCCACCACATCTTACCTAACTATGCTTACTTCTGCACCCATGTCTATTGAAATCTCTAGAATCGTCAATTCATCATTAATAATGAATTTATTGCTGGATAATCCGGCAACGTTTTCAAGATCTCAGCTTTAACAAAATCTAACCATCTTGCCGTCTGTCTCGGTGCTGTTTACTACTGTCGAACGTCTTGATTTGGCTTTAAGTATACATTATAAAGGCACATCGAGTAGAAATCGCAATGGAACCCTCCCACCAATGGCTCATAAATTCTGATGGACTTTGACGCCCCATTTTTTATAAGCGCAACAATTCCCAAATTTGTGCCGACCTTCCTCTACACCTTTAGAAATTCAACGGCATTGAACGCTTTTTCTTCCACAGTTCTGTTCCTAAAATTGCCCAAGGTGCTTCTGAAATTCTCTGTCAGGCAATTCACGCAGCAGAAAATTTATCAATACGATTCACAATATGAAAGCTTTAAATAGCATTTAGGCAACAAGGCACCCGAATATTTTACATGGAAAGAGATTAGACGCGAAAAAAATAATAACTAAATTACCTATTCCTGAAAGATCCACAGATGCACAAATAATAAAGGGAACTCGTATTAACAGTAATTTATTTTAAAATCAAATTTTGTAAAACCGAACCGAGAAACGAAATGGAAAATAAAATTTGCAAGATAAAACCACATCAAAGAGCTTCAGATCAAAGAAACTGAAATAACCCACAATTCCAAATTGTATATACTGCAAAGGATTTAGACAAAGAATGTACTAGAAATTAGACAAATATTTTCCTTTTAAATGATATTCATTTCAATCAGACACTTGGTTTACAGACCGCCGTATATTAATTAATATGATGATCAAATATTTACCAATTCTGTCTAATCTATTTTGGACTGCCATAGTTATAATGTGGTGGTAGGCGATTTGAATAAGTTGCATGATTGTGAAATAATAATTTTTTTCTAATAATGATCTCAAGCAGATTACAAAGGAATCAACTAGAAGTTCGGAATGCTTGAATCGTATATATTTATAAATTGATGTCGTGAACTCACACATTTATTATGTTGTAAACCATTTCAAAGAATTGGATCAAAAACAAATAATTTTACAATGGAAGATCTTGTGTAGCAAATCCCAGAAACTTAATTTTGAGAGTGCACACGTGCAATGTTCAAGAATCAACTGGAATCTTTTCAGAAAATTATACATAACCATTGATTATGACAGTTTTTTATCACGAACACTGATGAATTTGTTTTTCTGTTTCAAAGTTAAATCTGATATATTTCAGGCATCTATGTTTACGGATATTATACCGAAACGAATCAATAGTAAATTATGTAAACTAAGAATTAAACAAGATAATATAAACAAGTGCAGTCTTACCAATAATATTAAAAGAAATGATGTTAGATTTGATTTATAATGAAACTAATTCATCACTGCTGATAATCCGTCAAAGATTAAAAAGAATTATTTTGGGCAAACTGAAGAGTAATCCTAGACTAGGAAACAAACTCCTCACAGACTACAGTAAATATAAGGAGAAATTAAAGCTCATATTACCTGTAGATAAAACTCAGTGTCAATTTCTCTGTGAATTGCATAAAGTATTTGGCAATTTAATGTGTATTCCACAGAATGAAAGAAATTTCATGGAACTACCTGATCCTTTGGGAGACCAGGAACCAGGACTTACTATTGACAGTGATGAATTGATAAAATTAATGTTAAAAATCAAACCAAAAAAACAACAAGTTCACCTTGGTATTTCGATTGATAACCTGCTTTAATTACCCTTAACTTTTATGAATGCGCTCTGCAACTTTATAAATAGAATTTTGAAGAATGGGAAATTACCAATCGATATACTAACGATAGTAGCTAAACCGTTGCCAAAAGTAAGTACGCCAACGTGCGCCAGTGATTATAGATTAATCTCTATTATCCCTTCGTTTTGAAGATAATAGAACGATTGATACTAGATTATTTAGAACGTATGTTCCGGCTGATTTTGATTTATGTCAACATGGCTTTACGAAAGATAGATCGACCACTACTAATATGCTTTCTATGTGGAAATATGTAATTACATTAGATGAGAATAAGTTAGATGCATTAATTGTATTTATAGATATCTCAAAAGCTTTTGACTCTATATATTTTGATGCTATTTTGAATGCGATTAGTTTATTGAATATTCGATCAGAATATTTTTAGATTACTTAAATACTATTTATATAATCGAAGAATGAGTATTCAAGTAAACGATTTAGTATCACAATCTAAAAGAGTAAGAAGTGGAATTCCACAGGGATCAAGTTCGGGCCAATTTTATTTCAAATCGTATTTGCACATTTGGAAACTAAGATCCTTAACGGTCGAGTTTGCAAATTCGCTGATGATTTAAAAATAACCTTTTCAATTGATTCAAAAAATGTCGAATTCTCCAAAAATACTGTGACACTAGATTTGTATGACCTAAGTAGGTATTTGATAACACTACGGCTGAGAATAAAGATTATAAAGACGAGAGCTTTAAAATAGGTAAAATAACTTAATTAAATTGTGTTTATTTTCATGATATTACGATTAATGATGTTTTTGACAAATTAAGGATTTAAGCATAAATATTCAATGTAAAGCTTCTGCTAAGAGACATATTGAAGTGATAGTAAGCAGTGCTAAGAACAGATGGGCCCTTATATATTGAAATATCTTATCGAACGATATAAAATTAAAAATGTATATAATTTGGATTATACCGATATTTTAGTATGCTGCCTCTACATGGAATCCATAAAAAAATGGGTTTGTCAAAAAAGATAAAACCTGTGCAAAGAAAAGTTGTGAAACAAATTAGCTCTGTCTCCGGAACTATGTACGCCAATATATTACAGATATCTGGCGATCTCTCCTCGTTTTGTTGGGGAGTGTTGCGGGAAAGTTATTCCCTTTTACAAAAAGTTACAAAATTTACAAGCAATTGCCAAAGGGGATTAGAGAAACACCTCCATCTAAGATGTCTCTTTAATTTTTATATACTAAACTAGAAAATATCTGCAATCCTGCTGATATTTTAGATTTTTAATATGATAATACTTTCTCATGGTTGAATAAAAAAACAAGGATAATTTTTATCAGCAACATATCTTCTTGAGATTTTATTTTCACGTTCTGTATTATTAAAATTGAAATTTTATGCATTATAGCATCATGTTAGTCAACAATACATACAACCAATTGCTAGTCATGTTTCTCATTTTGTGCTTAATGTTGCACTCGAATTAAACCTTAATTTTCCCTATGTCGATGATGAATCTATTACTCTTTATATAATCAATTATTGTATAAATGCGATTAAATAATTTTCTATGTCTTAATAACTTTACCAAAAGTGATATTGTAACACGCGGCTCCGCGTTACAACCCAACAATGTTCAATTTTGACAAATATAGTGCTCTTTAAGGTCAAATAATCTAACTCAGTTTTAACACAATATTTCTCTTGACTGTGATTTTAGAAAAAATCTCTTTTAGTTTCAAGCAGTTTTAATTGAGATTTCTTGAACTGCTATTTTAATTGTAATTAATAGGGTTATGTTTAATAAATATACACACTCGCGCGCAATACGCAGGTAACATGCGGTGGATTTATTTGTCTCTGAGTTCAAACATTGGATTTATTTAGTTTACTGGCCTTAAACAGTTTTCATACGACTGCGAACAGTCCAGTTATGATTCCATTAATCATGACATCAGGTGTTTCTAAATCTTTTATCCGAAACTCTATAGTTCAATGAATTTTTGTATTTTATAATTCACAACCTAGCAAACAGTGAAATTAACATTTGTCATGCTTTTTATGACGGTTTTTACACAATTTTATCCATCAGTTATCAGGAACACAAACGTCTGAATCGTGATGAATACATGTAAATAATTGAAAATATATGATGATATAAATCCAGATTTATTTGCAATTTAGTTTAAAGTCACTGGCAAATATGGTCACTGATAATTGATGGATACAAATAGTGTAAAAACCGTCATAAAAAGCATGACAAATGATAATTCCACCGTTTGCTAGGTTTTGAATGATAAAATACAAAAATCCATTGAACTAAAGAGTTTCGGATAAAAAATTGAGAAACACCTGATTTAATAATTAGTGAAATCATAATTGGACTGTTCGCAGTCGTATGAAAACTGTTTTAGGCCAGTAAACTAAATAAATCCAATGTTTGAACTCAGAGACAAATAAATCCAACGCATGTTACCTGCGTATTGCGCGCGGGTGTGTATATTTTGTAACGACACAAATTAATTGCCGACATATTGCATAAATTAAATTCAATTTTATTTACGTTGCACCAATGAAAAAAAAGCGAAACTTGCAGTTAACCAATAGTGTGCAAGTAGACTATGTTGTAAACGCCCCGACTTCAAGTAAATGCCGTACGACGTTACAAACTCGGTTAAGATGCTCTGTATATAGATATTGTTATGATAGGGGGCCCTTAACAGGGCCTGGTCGTGCGTTCTCCGGCAAATGCCGAGTGTGAAGATGTCCTAGAGCCTTGGGTTGACTCTGACTGTGGTTCCTTCTGTTGTTGCATTGTAATCTCGATGTGGAAAACCTCGTTAAAGTTCTGCATCAATTGGCTCGTCTCACTGGTTGTTCCGCAACAAGATGAGTCACGGATGTTGCCAATTTTTGGTGAAACAAATCCAATAATTAGCGTAGGTAAATGACAGCCGACACCACGCACACGTAACGCAAAGCAGAAGGCAAATGCGACAATTGACTTCCATGGTAAATTGCCGTGCTTAAATAGCCATGCCATAGTAATATATGTCTACTTGCACACTATTGGTTAACGGCTAGTTTCATTTTTTTCTCATTTATGCAACGTAAATAATATTTCATTTAATTTACGCAATATGTCGGCAATTAATTTGTGTCGTTACAACACTTTTCTCTCTGAAAAAAAAGGAAAAAATATTCCTCTCTGCGAGGCTAGATTATATATGTATGACAGAGTTCGAAGAGAGTTAAGCAAAAATATGGTGTACCATAAGTGCTGGGCTTAAATATGCTTGTTGGTTGCTTCAACAATGATATGATGCCAGGTAACCACTAGGAATTGCTACACAAATTGTTAGCCCTAGTGGCCGGTCATAGCACGTGAGGCAAAATAGAGCAGTGTAAGATTTGGGAGCCGCAGCGTGAAGATTTCGAGGTAAATCGCCTCTGAACTGCCAGGTTTAAGTTAAAACCTAGGCAGGTTGGATCGTCGTCAATGCGTTTGTGTATGACCAAAGGAGCTAGAGTGAGTGCTCGACGTTGTGGTCATAATATTTGTAGAGTGGTCTTTGTGCAATTGATGAAGTTGAGATATATAATGAAAGTGGCCTGTACCTTGATAGGAAGCTGATAACTACTTAGTGTTGCTACAGGAAGGCGTTAGCTCCGATTAACTGGTCATAACAAAATAGGCAGTGTGATGTCATGTGTGAGAAATACATTATAATGTAAAAATATAGTCATTAAACTCAAAGATAACTGCATAAAAATATGTACACGAACATTGCCTCAGAGAAGGCATACAACCAAAGAACTGTTCAAAAATACTACATTATTTTTAGCTAAGAACAGCTGGTTATGCCACGTGAGACAAATGCGAAAAATAACGTAAGGTTAAAAAATTATGATACGTAATGTTAATGTTTAAAAAAATATCAATTACGCGTTATACAAAGCAGGCTATTGAGATTGTAGGCAGACGGAGCCTGAGACGTGTGTATAAGGTTGAACGCTCTCAGGATAAGGCGGTTCGATAAACGGTTTCAACCTGTCTATGCTTACTGATGTCGATGTAGCGCCTTGCATAATAATGAAGTATTTTGGTTGTCTGAGCAAAATCGGGTAAGGACCGCGATACTTTGGTTGTAGTGGTACAACAGCATTGTCGTTACGAACGAGTACTCTGTGGAGCTGTGGGTGAACGAAGACTGGACGAGGCGTATGTCTCGGCTGCTGTTCAGACATGTTAACGAAATGAAGTCGAAGGCGGGTAGCTTCGTCTTGTGGGTCATCTTGTGCCGGTAGTAGACGTGGGAGCTGACTAGGCAGGCGTAGATCCATGCCATACAAGAGTTGTGACGCAGACGTTTTAATGGATTCACGAGTACGGGAACGCATGGCAAGCAGAACTAAAGGTAGTGCATCGACCCAGTTGTCATTAATGGACGAGGATGCTAAAGCAGCTTTGAGTTCCCTATGCATTCTCTCTACCATGACATTAGTTTGGGGATGGTAGGCAGTCGTCTGGCGTAAGATGCATCCCATGTACCGCAAGGTGGTTTTGAAACGATCAGATGAGAAGCAAGTGCCTCTGTCCGTGATCACCTCATTGGGAACACCATAATTGGATATCCATGCAGAGATAAAACCATTAGTTACTTCGTCTGCAGAAATGGTGCCAAGAGGTAATGCCGCAGGCCACCGTGTAAATCTATCGATCATAGTTAGAAGGTAGCTGAAACCTTGAACTTTTATCAGATGAACTATGTCGATGTGGACGATGGCTAGGCGAGAAGTAGATCAAAAATGTTGCAACTTAGAACGAGTGTGTCGTGTGATCTTGTTTTTCTGACAAATAGCACACTCAGAGACCCTTCGTTTAACTTTCTGCCTAAGTCTGTGACCCCAGAAACGATCTGTGAGAAGTCGTACAGTTGCTTGGCTTTCTGGGTGAGAAATTGAGGGAATTGAATCGAAAACTTTTCTCTGAAGGCTGGTCGGCAGTACTGGCTTGTTGGGCTGCGTACCCATGAAGTAAACAATTGGTAAGCCTTCCCAGAGACGGCGTATGAACTTGGTTGGGTGACGGGCTATTGATCTATGAATGTGAATGTCACCGCGTTGTTCCGTTCGCAGGAGGGTTGGCGTTAGTGCAGGTTGAAGGAATGTCGTTGTTGCGATACTGAATTAATTGAAATTACCTGATCTGCGTTTTGACTAATGCAGCTTTCATTGTTCCAGTAATTTTCTTATTTTTTTTATAATATTTCGATCTACATTACCGTAGATCTTCATCAGATGCATTTCACGAAACAAATAAAGCAAATGTCATTTGTTTCGTGAAATGTATCTGATGAAGATCTACGGTAATGTAGATAGAAATATTATAAAGAAAAAAATAAAATTACTGGAACAATGAAAGCTGCGTTAGTCAAAACTCATATCAGGTAAGTTAGTGCAGGTTCACTGAGTGTCACGGAGTTGACAGTGAATGGCGACGGCGAAGGTGGTTGTAGAGAGACGTCTGGCCTGGAAAGGGCATCTGCAATGAAGTTCTGTTTGCCCTTGACGTGAAATATGTCAAATTGCCATTCGCTTAGACGTGAAAGCTGTCTTTCCACTCTGGCAGGGTACTTGGCTATAGATGAAGTTGCGTTTCGAAGTGCGCTAACTAATGGTGCATGATCTGTGAAAACAACGAATCTGCTACTAACAACGATGCTGATTAAATGGTGCACTGCGTCGTGTATGGCGAGAAATTCTCGACCGAAAGTGTAGTACCTCGTTTCTACTGGTTGGAGAGTACGCGAGTAGAAACTGATAGGCTTCCGTAATCCGTCGATCTCTTGTTACAATGTGGCTCCAATAGCGAATTCAGAAGCATCTGTCGTGAGTAGAAATGGCTTTTTAAAATCTGGATGTGTTAGCATTGTGGCATTTGCTAAAGAGTTGATGGCGAGTCAAAGTAATTCCTCGTCTTCGGATGACCAAGCAATGATTGAATTATTGCTAAGTCATTTTCGGTTCTGCAGGTGACTGCACAAAGGATAAAGTTGTTTTAAAAGGCCCGGAAGGAACTTGCGATAATAGTTTAGTACTCCCATGATTTTCTGCCACTCGCTAACAGTCCTTGGTGACTTGATATTCTTGATTGAATTCGTCTTTGACGGCAAGGGTTGAATAATTTTGTCCGTGATACGATGCTCTCAGAAGTCCACTGATGTAGTTGCAATCTGCGTCTTGTCACAGTTGATCTTGAGTCCGTAGTTGGATAAGCGTGAGTGGACATTTCGTAGATGTTTGGCATGAGATTCGAAGTCTAGACTGAATACCATTATGTCATTGAGATATGACATACAATAAGCAGAGTCGTCGCGAAGTATGTTGTCCATGAAATTTTGAAAATTCTGTGTAGCACACTTAAGTCCAAAAGGCATGTAAAGTTATTCGAAAAGGCCAAATGGAGTAAAGACTGAAGTCTTTTCAATATCCTCTGGTGCTACCGGGATGTGATGGTAGGCTTGTCTGAGGTCAATCACTGAGAAGAAATTGCTGCCGTTGAGTTTTTCAAGTAAGGTGTTAATATTTGGAATAGGATATGCATCAGATTTTGTCACTGAATTTAGCTTACGGTAATCTCCGCAGGCTCTGTACGATCCGTTTGATTTGGAGACTAAGTGTAGTGGTGACGCCCATGAACTTTTCGATGGTAATGATGATTCCCTCTTCCAAAAGCCTTGAGAATTCCTCTTGGGCAGCTTTCAGTTTAGCAGGAGCCAGTGGTCGCTTCTTGAGTGCAATAGGTTGTCCTTCTGTGACGATATGGTGCATCGTGTTGGAGACTCGTAGCTCTGACTTGTGAAGATCGAAAAGCGACTTGTATTTTTGAAGAGCTGCTGATATCTCTGCTGAATGATGCACTGGGGTTGGCTGAATGACCTGTAACTCCAAACTCTCGGAGGCAAGTGTCCAAAAACTTTGCTCAAGTCCGGTGGATGGGTCGATGATCTTTTGATTGGCAAGATCAACAATGAGCCGAAATTTTAGAAGGAAATCAAGGCCTATTATATTATGTGATACCTTGGCCATGATGAAGTTGTGGGAAAATTCACGGCGTATACCTATGTTGAGTGTGCGGTACCGGCAGCCATAAGTTGGTATGAGCTCGCCTGTAGCTGTTGCGAGAAGAACGCCTAGCGACATCTCGGCCATTGAATCACCCTTGATAACTGAGACTGCTGCACCTGTGTCTACGATGAACTCTTCACCAGTTTTGAAATCAAGAAGATGCAGAAGCTCGTTGGACTGTTTGGCCGGGTCATGCAAACGACACTTCCATTATATTTAATAAAAATCTTTTTCTTTTCCATAGTCACAAGTGTATTCTACGCTCTTCCCGCGGAAATAAATCACCTATCCAATTGTAGGGGTACTTTTCACTGTTGGTATCTCGTTCCTGATTTTGTACCCCTACTACATATCAATGGTGGTTATTATTATTACCCATGCGCCTAATCAGTCTCTGATCTTTTCCGGATGGTTGATGCGAGAAGGCAAAAACATCTGGTCATACATATATTCTACACAATATTGCAATTAGAAATATAATTCACAGATAGTCCAATTTGACCATGTGTTGGTCGGCAATAAAAAAACAGATTTTAACATAAAATTATATCCTAAACACCATTGACAGTTAAACTAAATTGTCCGTCTTCTAGACGGCAAGAATTACAATGATTTATGTTTATAAAGTAACATGTTTCGCACACAAGCAGTTATTCTTACACAAATGTCTGGATCGTAATTAGAATAGTCAAACGATTAAAAATACATGACAATATGAACATAGTAAACTGATTTATGTTTATAGAGAAAATGTTTTGCACACAAGTGGTTATTGTTACACAAATGTCTGAACAGAATTGTATTTATACCATCGACTGAAACATATGATGACATGTAAAAATCATCGTTAAAAGTTATCATTAAAAATGAAGATGTAAATTGTTTAAAGACTTCAATGATAAAAAACTAACAAAGCTTTAGCTTACTACTTGCAATATTTTCAGTTCATGTCAAACTATTAATCCATTCTTCTATGTGGACACTAAATTAAGTGAAATAAATCCGCAATGACACAACAGGCCACCGCGTGATCCTCGCGGATCGCGCGCGGTTCTGTCTATTTATATAAACACTATTAATTACAAATAAAATTGCAGTTCAAGAAATATCGATTGAAACTGCTTGAGACTAAAAGAGATTGTTCCTAAAATCACAGCTAAGAGAAATATTGTTTAAGGACAGAGTTAGAATATTTGACCTTAAAGAGCACAGCGTTTGTAAAAATTGACCTTCGTTGGGTTGTAACACGGAGCCGCGTGTTACATACACCCCCCCGACAGTGAAAATTAGTACACAATGAAGTGGGCTAACCTTACAGTAAATGTTATTGCTCTTTCATGCCGTATAACGACTGATTTTGGTTCTGTCAACACTGATACTGGCTCCTCTATTTCTCGCGTTCTTGGACGGATGGTTAGGTCGAAGTGTTCGAGAAAGTCACGTCCAATGATGTTTCATGTCGTGTTGTCGATGATGAACGTATATTTGAGACATCATTTTGAGTTGGAGAACGAGATTGTGTGTACTCGTACCCCAAACGTCGCTATGTTGGAGCCATTCGCGCAGGTCAGACTGTTGGTGTCGACTGGGTGGGTTGGTTCGAGATAATTGTGGCGTAGTGAGCTTACATCTGATCCAGTGTCTATGACAATTCATTCGCCAGAGATTGCGTCACGGATGAGAAAGTATGTTGATAGTGGCAACCGGCGATGAGATTGATTGCTGGCATTTGGGCGTTTGAAGCATGACTTAATTGGAGACGTCGCTGTAAAGACAATAGTTTGATTGCGCTCTACCGCGAAGGCAACGTGCTTCGAGCCATCAGACGTGGAGCGGCCAACAATCTTGGGGTGCTCAGCCTCTGCTGCCGCCGAGGAGGCTGACCCCACCCGTCTTCCGAACCTTCCATGGGCGGATCCTCCTGAGTTGTTGAGGGGGACCGCGCCCATTTGAACGTCGCGTCTGTGTGCGGGTATGTGCAGACGTTTCCGAGGCAATAACGTGTGTAGTGGCCTTCATTGAAAGTGCCTGAATTTCTCAAAATCTAGCTGTTTATTAATTCCTTACTGGCTGTGAGTTCGACGAACCGGGGCACCATAATGTAGGGGTACTTTTCACTGTTGGTATCTCGTTCCTGATTTTGTACCCCTACTACATATCAATGGTGGTTATTATTATTACCCATGCGCCTAATCAGTCTCTGATCTTTTCCGGATGGTTGATGCGAGAAGGCAAAAACATCTGGTCATACATATATTCTACACAATATTGCAATTAGAAATATAATTCACAGATAGTCCAATTTGACCATGTGTTGGTCGGCAATAAAAAAACAGATTTTAACATAAAATTATATCCTAAACACCATTGACAGTTAAACTAAATTGTCCGTCTTCTAGACGGCAAGAATTACAATGATTTATGTTTATAAAGTAACATGTTTCGCACACAAGCAGTTATTCTTACACAAATGTCTGGATCGTAATTAGAATAGTCAAACGATTAAAAATACATGACAATATGAACATAGTAAACTGATTTATGTTTATAGAGAAAATGTTTTGCACACAAGTGGTTATTGTTACACAAATGTCTGAACAGAATTGTATTTATACCTTCGACTGAAACATATGATGACATGTAAAAATCATCGTTAAAAGTTATCATTAAAAATGAAGATGTAAATTGTTTAAAGACTTCAATGATAAAAAACTAACAAAGCTTTAGCTTACTACTTGCAATATTTTCAGTTCATGTCAAACTATTAATCCATTCTTCTATGTGGACACTAAATTAAGTGAAATAAATCCGCAATGACACAACAGGCCACCGCGTGATCCTCGCGGATCGCGCGCGGTTCTGTCTATTTATATAAACACTATTAATTTACAAATAAAATTGCAGTTTCAATAAATATCGATTGAAACTGCTTGAGACTAAAAGAGATTGTTCCTAAAATCACAGCTAAGAGAAATATTGTTTAAGGACAGAGTTAGAATATTTGACCTTAAAGAGCACAGCGTTTGTAAAAATTGACCTTCGTTGGGTTGTAACACGGAGCCGCGTGTTACACAATCACGAATTTAGAAAGTCGGCTAACAATCACTTCTTTAACAAATTCCTATGCGAGACACCTGATTGGAAGCGAAACTGGTTCCTCCTTAATCCAAAACACTTCTTTCTATCGCTAGGCTATTATCCAGTTTCGGAGCGTGAAGTCTCTTCTGGATAGCCCATTCTTTCAACTATTCGCCTCTGATTCTCAGACTCAAATAATGAATCACAGATACCATTTATTTTTTCATTTTTATTCTACCGCATCCAAATATTGATTGCTATGCCACAATCTTCCCTATTAAATCTCTT
Source organism: Eudiplozoon nipponicum (assembly GCA_029291075.1). Lineage (NCBI taxonomy): Eukaryota > Metazoa > Platyhelminthes > Monogenea > Mazocraeidea > Diplozoidae > Eudiplozoon > Eudiplozoon nipponicum. The sequence continues at coordinate 39,410 of JAQBSW010004074.1, forward strand.
CTTTTTGTTTCAGCAAACAATTGGAAACTCAATAAGCCTACTGAACCATCTGGCATTCATCGGACACGCTTTCCATCAGCCGCAACCTCGCTCAACTGAAGTCAACGAACCCTGAACGCGACACCGGCGTGCAGACTCTCTTCTAACTAGTCGACCCTTTCTAGTCCAATGGAATCTCCAATCCATCAAAACGATCTATCACGAGGTTGATGAAAAGACTTCTCTTTCTCAACTCCCTTCTACCCTATGGTTCTATACTTTGCTAGTCACAATTACATTCAATTTTACATATCCTACTTTTGATTTGTACCTCATCATTTCAATTGTTGAACCTTTTTTCCTTTGTTGCCAAATAAATTTATTATTATTATTTACTTATCTACTTGGGACTAATTAGAATAGAATAGAATAGAATAGAATATCTTTATTTGGATTCAAACCACACATATTCCATCAAATAATAAAATTGGAAATTGTACAATATATATTAAAATAATTATCACATCACAATATTTGTGCAATTCATCTCGTGTAGATAGGTATATCTCACTAGTTGTACAATACAATATGTCAATATCAGAAAATTCGACTGAAAAGAATAATATATACATCACCAAATTAGGAACAATTAAGGTATAATTCGAGTGTAACATTATGCAAAAATTGAGAACCATGACTAGCAATTGATTGTATGTAATGTTAACTAATTTGAAGATCTAGTGCATAACATTTCAATTATAATAATACAAAACTTGGAAATAAAATCTCAATAAAATCTGTTTCCGATAACAGTTATCCTTGTCTCTTATTCAACCATGAGAAAGTATTATCATAATCAAAAAAATAAAAGATATCAGCAGGATTGCAGACTTTTTCAAGTTCAGTAAATATAGATTTAATAGACATCTTAGATGGAGGCATTTCTCTAAGCCCCTTCGGCAATTGATTATAAATTTTGTAGATTTTCGAGAAAGAGAATAACTTGCTCGCTACATTCCCCACAAAAGGAGGAGATATTGCCATATGTCCATATCTATGTGATGTGATATCTTTTTTGTGTTGTACGTTTTCCAATATTATTATCTATTTGATAGAACATGTGTGGTTTGAGTCCAAATAAAGGTATTCTATTCTATTATATTCTATAATCGTTACTTTACATTTGTTGGATGAAATATCTTATACGTCATATATGAATTGGCTCTTTTTCGAACCCCATAATTTTAAGGTTATAATTAATTTCAATAGAACATAAAAATAATATATTTATGTTCTTTAGCTTGTTAAATTTTTTCTTTCTGAATTCGTCATAAACTTGCATTTACATTTGTTATAACATTTCGCAGGCATATAATCAGTGCACCATCCAAATTTAACGACAGACTTGCGTGCTGCATTTTGTGTTCATTCATCGAATGCTTCCTTTGTTTTTTAGAATTAAGTCTTTGAGTTGAATAATTTCACTCAATAATAAATAATTAGTAGGATGCGCTCAAGCGTTCTTAGTGGACATAACGTACCTGAAGTTTTCGCAACATATTCTTTCAATGATAACGTATCATCGGAGAGTTTTCTCTCCTCAATTGATCTTGCTCGTTCTAATGCACTAGATAGTGCTTCTTCTTTAAATACTGTGGAAGATAGATCCCGCACTAACTTGATAATAAATTATCTTCCGCAGAGTTACGATCAAAGTGATTTACAGAAGCTTTTCGAGCGGATTGGGCCAATTCGGCAGTGCAAACTTATAAGAGACAAGGTAGGATGCTTAATATCTCATTTTACTAGAATACCGGTGCTAGCTTGTGCTACGGCTTTGTTGATTATGTGCAACCAAGCGATGCCGTTATTGCGATTCAAAATTATCACGGTTATGAAACAGAGCAAAAGCGATTACGAGTTGCTTATGCTAGTTCGGGCAGCCGTAAGACGAATGGTTCCGGGTGTGATCTCATTGCCGTTGGGCAGACCACACCTGCTTCCTTAGTCGGAACTAAAGCAGAAATGGAATGCAATGAAGCAATTGTTGGTTGGGAATTATGCATAACCGGCATTCCTGCTGACTTTACTGACCACGATTTGCAGGTAATTTTGTTTGCTTATTTGTTTAGATGTCTTTTAAAAGCTTTGGAACCGTTCTGTTTGCTCGAATATTACCTAATCGAGATTCTGGAAATGACGGTGCTTTTGGAGAATTTAACTGTGATTTTGCCATAGGAAATTTGCGGACCGCTTCCGTCGTACTCAAAGAAAAGTCCTCGTAAGGTCATTGCTAAAATTATATTTTAGAGCTGATTTAGCGGTTCATAAGATTAATTCATTGCCTCAGTCTCGTGGGTCCTTATCATGTCAGTTAATTGGAGCAGTGAGTCGAGAAATGCTTTCTTTTCATACAGAGGTTCGAAATTGTTTAATTCCGGCTGAATATGAATCATCAAATTCTAGTCACTCTCGAAAAGAAAATATTTGTAGCCCTTTATTGAAAAATGATCTTATAATTGATCGCTTTTGTAATATTGATTTGACAAATGGTATCTCTTCTATAGACATCGGCAGTGATAGCTCTCTGTCTAAGATGTTTGCTCGCTCCAGAGGTTAGTTCATTTTAAAGGGAAAGTCGTATTTATATTTTAATGAAATTAAGATAATTTATTGTTCCTGGAAGAAAATTTCAATATTTGCGTATTCATATTTCTCTTCTTTGTTGTTGTTATTGTGTTTTATATATACTTGATCTGAAATTCAGGCGAATAGCCTCGTACAGTGCATAAGTTACGTAGATCTTTATTCCTTACGTACATGCATATCGTACTTCAGATCACTCACATTATGTTTTAGCTAGCTAAGTGATATATTTAGTGTCAACATTTATTTAACAGTTAGATTCATCAAGGAAATGAAATATTTCACGGATTTCCATTCTGGATAAAGTAATTGCGCTATTGTAGTAAAGTGATGTAAACAATGAAAGACAAATTTCGCTTTTAGTCATAGTCCTTCAAATTTCAATTTTTTGCGCTCATAATAGATTTAATCTGATATAAGTAAGTAAAATACACACAGAGTAATTAAACTTGTTTTATTTCCTGTGTTTTTAATCTAGATGCGTTTATTTCGTACCGTCATAACTCTACGTTATATTTATTTTTGACATGTACTTCTTAAATCGTGACCCATTCGAATGTTGCCTTTTTTGACAGTCCAGATTTACTAGAACGATGGTTTTCAGAAATTATTCCATGGCTACCTGTTTTGTGCATAGATTAAATGGCTTTTTGGTGATCATTATTTCATTTTTCTGGACGAATACATTGATTCAATGATCATTTTTGTAACCATAACGATATAAATAATCTCACCTTTATTCAATATATTGTTTAAAACCTTCGTCCAGCCATCTGTATACTGCCTGTTTATGTTGACAGTGCTATATGTAAATTTATTTTATTTCAATCATATTCCCGTTAATCATTGAAACAATATTCCTGGTTATATAGGGATTTTAAAATGACGGTATAATGCCCATCCTTATTAGGTATAACATTTGTGTTGCTATAGTACAATTAAACCACTGATTAAAATAGAATTATTCTTAGGTATATAAGTTACTTAATATGCATGAATTTTGAAAATTAACCACCACCTTTACTGTTTTAAATATAGTCGCGTTGTGTTGAACATGCAACTTTATGCCATTTATTAAAATTCAAGTGAATCTTTTTCATTTTCACTGCTAATAGGTGGGCTTCCTGGCATCATGGATAACAAACAATCTCACCATGTGAACTTAGATATTGGTGTTCGCGATCCACGTAACGCACGATACAATGTTCCCGTTGATAAAAGTACAACTGTTGGTCATTGGCTGTCTGTGTCACAGGCGAATCAAACATTTGTTCAGACAAAGCAGGCGACATCAGCGTTCCATAACGGCTCTTCTCCCGTATCAGCTTCAACATTACAGTCAGTTGGAAATATACGGAACACAACAAACGGTCTTGCACAAGGCTCCGGATTCGTAAAGGGAGCATTGCAGAAAGCAACTATTGTTGGTGCTGCGGCTTTGGTAGGCCGAAGATTATCGCCAACGTTTGGTGCATACCTCTCACCTTTATTGCCCAGCGCCGCTACTTCATATAATTTGGCTTTGAAGACTGAGATTCGAGCTTCTGTATTAATCAAATTAGAAAGTCTGCTACCAGGTGGTTCTTATCATCTTCGTGGTATGGATAGTTTGTGCAGAAAGGTGTGTATTTTCATTCTGTAATCCATACGTTTTAATTTGTCAAAGGTGAACAATTTTTTAATTAACAATTTCATTGGGCATTAGAGACATCCATCTTGATTACATGGTTAAACATTAATGAAATTCAATTTGATGATTTAAACTATTTGAATTTTCGCTGCGCTCGGTGAATTTTAAGAAATGTTAATGCGTGAACAAATTGAAGATTATGTCTTCCATAACCGTTGCATTTTTTGATAAACTATCTAGATGATGGTGGAGATCATCGGTCATCTATGTCATAGTGGTACAAAAGATGGCCAACAATATATGTCTTTAAGACCTTGTGCTTTGAACTTGGTGAAATGGTTGGCAAGTTCCAAAGTCGATAACAGAAACATTTCATACTGGCTTGTTGCTGGTGGTGACCAAAGGGCCTCTACATTGCACATTGATATCCGATTTTGTAAAGAGAAATTTGTATATGCTATGAAAAAAGTCTGGATCTGAGTTCCAAATGGTTGCTTGCGACCAAACGTGTAACCGGGTCTTTTTTAACCATTGAGGATCTCTACAGTGGCGTGATATCCTATCTGTATTTTCAATATCACTACACCTTGTGATGAGATGCCATAGGAAAAATTGGATGGGCTATTACCATTAGAACAGCTATTTTCGATCCAACAGTCCCTTTATTAACGAATTCTTCACCTTACTTGACGTTTAAATAATTTAAATTAACTAATATGTTGGAACGACGCCAAAGGCCCTAGGTTACATCCCATATCTCTCAATGAGCATTGATTGCGAATTAGTGCGTTTATATTTTTGAAACCAAGAACATGCTCTTTACGCGGAACCTAGTTTAGGCAAAAATGGAGCTTATAGCCCTGGCCGAGTAAGGCATTTTCAGCAACATTGCATAACAGTTAGGTCAATTATGCCTGACTGTCACTTGCACTCGTACGCATATCTGAGTTTACTGTGCAATGATAATTGCGGATATCTCGACTTCCACCTACCACAGTTTGACAATTATTTCAAGTAATTAACAAATTCTTGGTAGGAGGAGCGTGCCGTTGAAAATGGCTTCCGAAACAAGAAACATAAATATCCTGAATATCTTAGTTACCAGGTTACTGGTAAGGCATTCCATCGGTTTTCTCATTTTAAAGATTTTTATTACATTGCCTTTTGTAGCTTTCTGAAAGTGGCCTTGTTAGTCACATAGTCTGTCCTTGTACCGCTGATGTATCCGTCTCAATGGCAATTGCTGCTCAGTCGCACGGTCTTGGATGCACTATTGTAATTGCTGAATCTCATAACGACGCTTACCTGAAACGCCGACTTACCATAGACGCACCGAGCACTCGCCTACAGATTGTGCAGAAAATTGACAGTGGGTGAGTATTTGACCATCCTCATGATTACAAGCACTTTGAGAATATAGAACTTAATTCTCCGTTTTGGTGAAATTTAGGATACTTTTATTTATTTAAATTAAGTTTGCGAGCTTGAAGTAAACACCATTCCCATTGTATTTAGATTATTATAATCAAGGTAGTTGTCTTGATATAAGCACCTGACCCATTAATGACTTACATGCCAGTTTAAATTAAGAAAAGGCAATTCATCCAGTAAACCGCTTTCTACCTTATTGGGAACTCCTCATGTACTGGCCAGAATTTACCGCGAACAGGGCTGTATTTAGATTATCTCGAAATCCATTGTGATGGTGACATGTAACAGTTCGGCAACCATAGTAATGGTACCCTTTAAGGCGAAACCTAAATATAATAAGCTGGCTTTGAAGTCGCATTTTCGGAGACTATTTTAAGTTAGCTTCACTATTTCAGGTTTACACATTCGTCCAATTTTCCTACATACCTCAACGAAATATATGCTGTGTATAGGGCGCAAAATTGGCTTCTACATATAAGTCGCCAGTAAGCACGAAACAAGTGTGCATATGAGATAATAAGCACCGTTGATGCTGTCTTTGTTTTATCCTTTGGTCATATTTGAACTAATTTGTTACTAGGTGCGCAACACCTAATACAAAATTGAATATCGAACTTCGTTTTGTACTCTTACTCAATAATAGGAATATATTTAATTTAATTTTCATTAGCATCGCTTCTGTGAGTCAATTTTCACAAGCAAGCGATGCTGTCAGTAGCACCGTCAAGTGGGCTGATATATTTGCCAAGGCGGAACAGCTTGTTTTGGAACGTGACAATACAGATTCCTTGCTCTCTGGTTTTGGGCATAATATTTCTACTTCATTCAACCAATGTGGTTCTACTGGAAGTTCTGCAGTTACATCACCGACTTCTAGCTCTCGTTTGGTAAATCCGTTTGACTCTTTGGATGTGCTGGATGGTTACGAAACCATTATTGATGAGCTAGTCCGGGAAATGAATCAACCGGATGTACTTATTGTTCCAATAGAAAATGGAAACATTGTGGCTGGCGTTGTGCAGGTGATTAATATTGGCTAAGGTTTTCGTGCATTCTTATTATAGCATTTTTTTTAATTTAAAATTTTGTTTGATTTGTTCATCAAATTGAAATTACAACCGTAACCATTGTTGCTATCCTAGATTAGAAAGCTTGATTTCTCTGTCAAAATTTTATATAGTGAGAATTAATTTCCGTTGCATTCACATATTCTATTGTGAGACTACATGATTTAGCATGCTGATGTAAAGTCTGCTATATCGCTGCTGAAGTGCATTCTGGCACTACAAAATTTTGGCTAAGAAATGAATCAACAAAATTAGTGATCACTATATTGTATTGACAGGTCTGGTTCATTTTAGGGACCTCATCCTTGAATGAATTTATGTTTCTTTGCCGCATATTCATTCGAAATTGGAAGACTTTATTATGATTACGATAATAATAAGACAAACAATGAAATACAAAAGTAAAAGAAAAACAGATGGATCTAGCTTAAAAGGAGAAACCAAGTCGCTTAGATCTTAGTCACAAAACGTAGGTCAAGGCAGGGTGTTATTTGTAATAATCTGTTATTAAGGATTTAATCAATTTATCTCTTCATAAACAAGGCCAAACATTGAAGTTAGCTTTGCTATTATTTTTGGTCTGCTGATTTATGCACCTGAACTAATTCATGATATCTGTGTTTGACCGTATGTCTTCGTATGCGAGTATTGGCATTTGCCGAGTCTGTTTCATCATTAACAGTCGTATGATTGATCAATAATTTAATTTTACTTAGGTTTATTTTATTTAAGTATTATCTTCTGTATTGTTTACTCGATCATACATGCTTTCAGTGTAGTCTGACTAACATGTATAAACCGTTGCTCTATTATTCACTTTCAAACTACATTTCGATGTTAACTTATTTCTGACATATGCTTCATAATCAGCTGTGTATTTCTCTTCGTGGGTGGATGCAATTGTGGCTATTAGCTCTGTATGCAGCTATATTCTCGGAGAATTAAATAGGTATGCACAAAGTTTCAAAAATTTTGTTAGTCTATTTGGCTTCTGGTCTTTGCCGCGTTCTGATGATTTCCATCAATTTATAATTCAAAAAAGTTCTGCAGGTAGATGGACCGTGGCGAAAATTTGTCGAGAACTGAATAAGGCTATCCTATTTTGTCTCAAACTTTAATCTGGTCGTCGTGGGCTCGAATTTTCACCACCTAAAGCGTAATTTTCCACAAAGCATAGCGATGTAACGTGCGGATGTCACATATTGTACTCCTAATAACAAACAATGGTAAGCGGACGATGGTTGCCTTTTTCTCAGAATGCATGAGCGTACCAATGGTGTCCTGCAACTTCAATCATTAGATCTGACCAAAATCTCGGCTGAAGTAATTTGATTGAAATTATGCTTCTTGTAGCCACCCATATTCCGTTCGAATTTCCTTGCGCTGAAAGTGGACACAATTGTGTAAAATGCCTCGAGAAATGTTTAAGCTTCTGCTTGACTAACTAGCTGCAGCCGACTGAGTACGAAATAGCAACGATTACTGTAAAGAAATATTGAGCAAATATTTGCTTGTATTTCATTTTACAAAACCCTGCGAAACCTAAATTTGGTACCCTAACGCGTAAAATTTTCAAGGGGATGTCTAGTAGCCACGTATCAGATAAGAATCAGCACTGACTCAAAATTACTAAAAGGTAAGGAGTAGCATTGAAACAAACACTATTCGAGTTTTGCTCAAATCTTATTTATTATAAGTTATCTTTCCTACATACAAATATAGGCACCTTCACTGTCTGAAGTGACCGGACAATCTGGTTGAGAGTTAGATATCGAAATTATATTCCTAATAGTCTTATGAGACTGCAATGGGCTTTATGGTTAATATATATGGTGGCCACACGCATAATAGTTTTCTCCACGCTACGTAAAAAACAGTCACTAACCGTATTCTCAGAAGGATTCACGAAGAGCTGAAGAAACCAAATAAGCCAACACAGATTGATTTTTGATCATGAATATCATTCTTATAATAAAATGTTTCGCTCCATCTATCTCAAGTTTCACCATCGGTACCAATGGTCTACCATCGTTGCTGTTACTGACTAAACCGCTTTCTTTTCTCTGCCATGCGTTACGTTATAGCGACCTATTCTTAAGGATGGTGTGCAGACCCAAATGGCTTCATTGCTTGAAGCTACGGTCATTCTGTCAAAGATGTACGGGTGCTATCAGTTTCTGAAATGCTTCTCGTCAGCCACTTCCAAAATATGTAGAAATAGCGTGGCTAGCGATAAACTTCGGCCTTACCACTTTTAATGAAATGTCATTGAGTTCGGAACCGAATGCAAAGCCAACCGAGAAATTTATGCTAGATTTTCAAGTATCCGATTGAATAGATCCTCAGAAGCATCTACTACAATCTCATTGTAGCCTGGAAGGAGGAACGCGCTCTAAACTTGTGGAAGAGTGCCATTTTGGTGTCCATTTACAAAATCATGTCACCATCATAATTATCGTGAAATCTACATAAAATGTTTTGTGTAACAAGCAGCAAATTTGCTCCAATATAGCCAGAAGAATGAGCAAAAGTCGGCTTGAACAAACGTCATAATCTCATGTATACATGCTTTTAATGCTTACTGGCCGACCCATCAATCAGAGCCAGCATTGGGCCTCACACCCACTGCAAATGGTCAAGAAATGTTGGCTAATAAATCTAACTTTCGTGACAGGGATACTTTTTTGTGCTCTAGCTTGACATCTGCTACCGAGGGAAATCCGTTAGAAAGCTAGAACTGGTGAAGATGTAGATCATAACATTCATACCCGGATACTATTTGCGTTATCGGTCACTTGATCACTTGAAACACCATTCAGTATTCTTACTAAACAAAAACATGTTGATTGTTAAAAATTTGCTATTCTATTGCATACAGGGTTTTGTGCATTGGTTTAGTTAATTATGTGCCTTTAACTCATGCTCTTCTGGAAACCACTTTGAGGTAGATATAGATATCTGTTTTTTATGCGAAATGTATGCTTGGCATTTTGTGACTCACTGCTTATACCAGGATAAGCATTTTTATCTCAAGTTCATACCGTACAGAGATACAAAAATTATTAGCAACTGTTGCTTCACTACCATATATAATAAATGATAAAATTCTAAAACAGGTAAGAGCATTAATAAAAGGAAATAGAAATTATAAAAGTAATATTTTAGACAAAAAGAAGATATGAAGTGAGAATGATTTATACGGAAGAGAATCTCGTTAGTAGATAACGATTAAATGTGGCTACCTACACATCTCCGTAACACCATTATAGCCTGGTATGCTCCAAGGCAAGGCTACGACTTCCTTGCTGTTTTCACTTTATCGAGTCATAAACACCTCGCGGTTAATTCTGCCTAACTAAGAAAAGTAAGTTATAAAGCTGGTCTACTAATATTTACAAGAAGTTCACCTCGATGACATACCGCACCGTATTTACAACATATAGTTATGATGCGCACGTGGACCTAATCACGGCAGACGAGTGTATCCGGTACTATAAAGTTTGAATATTGATAACGCTTTTTTTTGCTAAGTTAAAATCTTGTGCTAGCCCCACTGCGAAATAGAATTGAAGGTATATGTGATGACGTGACCGGGCCAATGCAGTTGATGGAGCCTTATTTGTTTATATCTCGTTTCGGGGATCTAGTGTATATGTGGTTGGAAAATGGTGCGCATCTAATAACACATAGGGATAAATCAATTTCAGAATGAACGAAAAGTACAACTTCATGTAAAAATGCGTTTCGTGCTTATTGGCGACTTCAGTAGGAGCCAGCACTTCGATGTACAGTAGAATTTCGTGTACGAATGCATATTCAAGCAGCAATAGACTCAAAGCCAACTAGCTATATATAATGTGTAACAAGCCTGTTAAGGATACAAGCAACACTAGGAATGCCGAGTCAATTCATAATACCAATGCTATTGTTACCGAGTTCGTACGTGGCATTAAAACAATGGATTTCAAGATTTGATTGATTTTACCAAAATTGAGAATTTCTCCAGTAGTTCCATACACTGCTTTGATCGATATCAGTTGTCACATTTAGCGTTTATCATAACATCGTTCAATCATCTATGTAGTATATATATTTTGTTTGTTGTGGAGAACTAGTATATATGCAATTTTTTTGTTAGGGCTTGCGCAACTACTAACAACTTATTACAGATGTTTAAATCGCGACGAATTTTTAACAGATATCAGCGTTGGTTATTCGTTATTGACAACCTAAATGAACCATGATTCTCAAACAACAGTGGTCGAATACGTGTAAGCGTCTAAAATCATCAAACTGAAAGGGGGCATCTCTAGTGTATAATAAAACTGCGCACACCTATGCATTATGAACGCACCATGTAAAGCAGAGTGAGATAATTGCGTTTTTCCATAAATGGCGAAAGTGAGAGAAAGTTGCTCTAGTTTTTGTGATTCTCATGCGCATTTCGTCTCACGTGTGAGTTATGGATACAGTTACCAAGATATAAGCAGCTGACAACTACGTCCAGCCAGTGAGTTGATGCTAATTGTAGTGATTTAAGGAGTGCGTGCTTCATACCAAAGGCCGGAACAGCGATAACTTGTCTAATTAAGGTGGAATGTAAGTCTCGTCGAATAATTTAAAATTAATATTCAGTCACCATAGTATCACATAATTATTTGTGCATAACGGTTATGGCCATACATTCAAACACACATAACACGCACTTATGAAATGGTAGTAGAAAATATGTGTTGGCCAAAGTTTGTTTTATAAAACGATGTAATGTGGACCGAAGAAGGATGCCGCCAGTCGTATCCTAAGTCTCCAATTTACCATATAACTGGAACTCCGCCAGTGTATCAGTCATTATTGCTGCTTGAATTTTTTATTTGTTAAGTCATTCATTTTTGTTTAAAAGTTATTTTTGATTATTCCTACTATTAGTTGATTTGTGTTGCTTTCAATATCACGTTAAACAATAATAAATAAGTAGACACCCAAAAAATCAAAACTAATCCTGTGCGACATATAAGCTACTCGCGACATGCGAATTTCAGTTATATACCAAATTATTTTATTTTTTAGTCTTCCCTTCAGATGGAGTCTATTTGGAATTCGGATAATATATGTATATTATCCTGCCATAATCCTTGAAGGTGGCATGGTGCCTGTCCGATAATTACAGATATATTTTATCTGAATAAAAAAAATTATTTGACTGAAAATTGCATTAAGTGAGTGTTTTCTATGGCTTAATCGTTGTTTAAAACTTCAGGAGAATTTGTGTTCCATTTGGAAACCTTGATGAATTGCATTCGCTGTTTTATGTAATGGGTAATCTACACTGACATTTGTATTTCTGTAATAAAATGGTGTCGTAATATTTCAATATATTAATGTATACATATTTTTTACTTAATTAGCTAGACGAATTGTGTTGGCATATAAGTTTTAATTTGATTCATTAATTACGAAACTATGTCAGTTAACACATTCTAGTTGCTTTAGTCTTGTGTTAATAACCTAACGGCGATGCTATGAAAAGACTAATGTTTCTTTCCATTATCGTGATATTTATACCATTTTTTGAAATTCTTGTTCCAGGGCCTTTGGAAATACAACTGGCAATCAACACATGTGATCGTTGTTGATCTTGTTGAAACAGGTGATCGCCTAGCTTCTTCCTGTTCGCCTGGTTTAAATATGCGAGCTGTTGAGTTAGCTCAAATTCACGGGACCCATCTTACGAGATTCACCTGCACCGAATCAGCAGCTGCTGATGCGGCTCGAAGATTTGCAAGTGGGTAGCTAAAATGTTTATTTTGTGGTTTTGTTGGTTTGTATTATTTGAATATGATGTCATATGTAGTTCAGCACTACACACACACCAACATATATATATATATATATATATATATATATGTATATATATATGTATCATAAACTTTCAGAATTTACCCTAATCAGTAGCATAACATTTTAAATTCCGCGTATGCACGTTTGCACTCGTGGTCGGTTTGTCAGAGGAAATTTGCACCGTTATCGAATTATTCTGGTGTTGAAGGGAAGAACGATTGTATTTCAACACTTGCTAGATGTCCGTGAGGCACTTAGTGCATTGCTTGTATTAGTAACTTACAAGTTACACTATCATAACGAGGATGTTGTCTACTTTCAACTCATAGAGGTTAAGACTAAGTAGGTTTGTCTAAGCGTCATATGAGGCTATTCAAAAAATTACGCGAACATCTATTGTCTTCGCTTAGAATTCTGCGGCCAGATGATGGTATTGGCCATATTAATTTATGTAAAAATTGTGTATTACATTGACGGAATTCGATATATCGTGGTTAATGATTGGCTAAATTATTAAGTAAGGAATATAAATATGCAACGATTTCACAAACTGTCGTACTGTCCAAAATAGAATTTTACCACTATATCCACTGTTCTTCAGGCCACAGTAAGCTATGCTTCCAGCGGTTTAATGGAAACTGGCTCATTCTAACGAGGAATTATAATGTAACGGCTGCTCATGCAAAGATATTGGAAATGTTAAATCTAAGATTTTGATTTTGGAATAGAATTTTAACACTATCTAGTGTTCTAACGACAACAGTTGGCAGTGCTTCCAGCGGTTTTAATGAAAACTGGCTTATTCTAATGAGAAATTCACAGCTGCTCATTAAGAGATATCGGAATAGTTAAACCTAAGATTTTGATTTTGGAAAGTGAACCGAAACTCAATTTTGCAATGCAATCCGAATAGGACTGCAATACAAGTTAGCAATTTACACTTCATGACACTTTATAATAATAATTATTATATTTCCAGCTTCGTGAGATTTAACGTTCTTATTTTAATTTTATACTTGAAATTATTTGATCCTCTGTCATCTATAAGAGCAAAGATGAAGACCGAGGAGCCAAGCTGATCTGGAATCTTTATGAATGCAGTTAATACAATATTGAATTTAAATTATTTTTAATTAGAATAACACACGCTGAAGCTGTTAAAATGGTATTGGTAAGCAGATGCTTCCATTACGTTCATTGTAATATCAATTGCATAAACAATAACTCGGCTTATGTTTTGTCTAATACAGATTTATATTTACAGCCTAACTATGTAAGTTTTATAGACTATATGAATTGCTAGGGTTATGTGGTGGCCTTTTTGGCTAAACACTGAGCAGGCCATTATTTTTGTATTTGTCTTTGTATTCTCTGCTCATTAAACTTCAGTTACAAAACTTCATTTTTTCAATTACAGTCGATCACAATATTTTCGTAGGCTCGGCTGGAGGTGCAGTATTAGCTGCAGTTAGCTCTGAAGCGATCAGCCGATTGCATTCAGAAAATAAAATTTCTCGTAAGCCAGTGATTGTAGCTTTGGTTGGTGGTGGAACATGCTATACAAACTCACCACAGTTTCCAACCGTTGATCGTTTATCATCGAACTTCTTCAACAATTCACTGAGCATGTCAATGCAGACTGCAATAACGGAATCATTCCAATCGTTGCCGCTCGATTATGAGATTCATTATAACCATAACACACAGAATAAGGAACTGAGTGGCATGCTCCTTGGTCACAAACCGGCAACTTCCAGTATTTCCCATAATTCGAATTCAAGAGCAGCACTCGACTTTGTTTCTAGTGGTGGTACAATAGCTGATTATAGCTCGAATAACACAACGAAAAATTCTTCGCGTACACTGGTAGAACAATTGGAATCCACAGCTCTTTCTTGTGCAAGTGCTTCTGTTGATGCAAACAGCAACGGTCTTTTTAATGGCCTTGATTGCTTGGCAAGAATAGGTATAGATCCTAATGATACGCTTAGATTATCAACGGATTTATCAGGTATGATCGAGAAATTTCAGAATGGTTACAGCGAAACTGCTAATAATGGTATGAGTTTGAGCAACAATAATCCACACTTTGAAAATGGACTTGCACTATTATCAACTAACGATAATTATTCAATAAAACTTGCAAATGGTGTGTCAAATCAACCGTCAATCGGCCCAGTTGGTTCAAGGCCTACTCATGTGCTTCCGAATACTGCAATAACAAGTCGGCCATCACTCAACTTAAACGATAATACACCAGGCAAGTGAAACTATGTCACTTAGGCACATCTATGCGTTATATTTTCGTTTTCTGATCAGAGTCGAGTTAAAATTTAATCTTAGAATCTCAATATTCACTTAGTTTTGCGTATGTGCATGACCTTAGTTTGTTTACTTATATTTTTGAAAGCCATCTAACCTGCAATATATCCAGTATTTCGACAGGAGTAAACTGAATTGTACTAAAGATGGTCTGTAATTGGGCTATTGAAAGATTGGAATGCTTTCATCGTAAAACTGTAGACATTTTTCAATGATTGTGTAATTATAATTCGATGTTTACCCCACTTATTTATAGGAGATTTTCTGGGATTAGCGCAAATGAATCGACGATGCTTTATCATAATGATAATGACATGTCGATATGATTTTGAATCTCCTCGATTTGCATTCGCGGGTTGTCGATTTGCACTATCAGTTTCGCAAAGATCCGTTTGATCCATATTTCCAAGTATGCATCTGTTTTCGTCCATTTCTTCCTAAGGCTTCAACATCGTTCATACTAACCACTAGAAATGGGGATCGATTTCATCTTCGTTGACTGGCGATATAATGTCACTTTCCTAACACACGGTGCTAAAATGGATTCAAGCATAGAGAGTGCACAATTTTTCTTAAATTTTTAATTCCAACAGTTACGGACTCAGTAATTGGTAGACGCTCTGTTTCTATGGAAAGGTAGATCATGTCTGTGTACATAAAAGACACACTGCAGGAAAAATTGATTTTTAATTGGAACACGACCATATTAATTTACGGAATTATAACCGTTTTAATGAGTTCAGTAACATTATGATGAGGCCTGCATTTAAATACGAATGAAGAAGATACATGAAGTATATTCTGCATAATGTTGATGAATTATTTCCATGCGTGCTTAGTGTACTCTTCAACTAAGATTAATTCTCGACAGACCAATAAGAGGCCTGGTGTATACTAAAATGTTGGCAAAGATCCTTACCTCGAGGATTGGTAGGCAGATAGCTTTATGCTCTTGGATTAATAAATTTGCTCATGCACTTACGACAAAATCTTGCTAAATTCACCATGCTCACTGCACGTGTACGTCATTGTATCAATATAAAATATATTCTAGTAATTAGATTTCCCCCTAACCAGAACACGAAGATTTTGTGAGTGATATGTGCGAAAATTAGATTAAAATGTCATATTATTAAGTCAGTCGTATCGTTTTGTACGCAGCCCGCTCTTGGCGGATATTTTGTAGAGTCCATCCCCAATTATTGAAACTGCTTTATGTAATATTTATTGTAAGTACATATTTGCTATATCTGTATATAACCTGTGAATTTCTAATTTTCGTATACTTTAAATAAGGCAATCGGACATAAACTAGACCAATCCGAAATAATTTTACAGTAGTTAAAATAACGTCATTTAGTTTAATGATGTTTTTCGACCTGCAAAGTTCATTAGAGCAAAACAGAAAATTAGAATAAAAGTGAAGATGCAGCTATTAATTAAGTAGTTGGTCACAAGATTTGTTTAGAATCTGGAGAACGACATCTGAATTCGGAAAAAAACTATTTTGCTTTAATTATGAACGATTGAATTGTGAGTACCGTTATAAAATTAATTCTAAGTAAATGTACCGGCTTGAAATGTATATCAGTTCCAATCGGTACCGCAACTACATTGAACTACACATACTGACGCCTTTTGATCTACCATTATCACCAGTGCACGACGAAAACTGCTTTACAAGTTTTTGAGGCACATTATGCACATAATTTTTGGAAGAACTACACACATAGTAGCCTGATGTACACTGAACGTGATTGGAATTTTTGCCTTTTGTTTCATATAAAGGACTTTTTGTTAATTTTTTGCGATTGGTAATTGCACAAGTGCTAGTTTACCGTTGCGAATGGGTACTGCGTTTCCGCACTGGCCAAATCGTGACCACATATTGCTCATATTTGGCACCTACCATCATAATCTAACGGATTTTGCGAAAAGATCAATTATAAATGTGCTTAATGCTAATGGGTTAAGGTGACCTGAATTTTAACGTATACCTGGTGAATCAATGCTCATCGTTTTATCAATCCATTATACAGATCCGCTGAAAGGATAATGACATAACGATCTTTTTGTAGCACGCTCAAATTGTAATTGTTATGCGGATTTAATGAGGCTGGAATTAATGGCCAATTTGAATTACTTAGTGTCGGAGGAGCTGTGAAGAACAGTGAAACGTACTAACTTTATCAAATATTACATCGATGCTGCATCAATGTATGTAATCTTTCTCAAATTGTGTTTAAAAACGATAACAGCTATTCTTGAAATTCAAGGTTTCGAACAAATATATGAAATTAGATTAAACCATGTACAGTCGAATTTTTTCATTGCTGGTCTTCTATAATGCTCTATCTAAGTAGTTACATATATACTTGAACCTATGTTTTGTTTTGGCATTCTGACTAGACATTTCTATTAATATCTTGCTTGATTACGTTTTAATTTAATTTTACATCTGGTTCGCTTTTCCGATTTTGGTGACGATAAGCTATCTGATTTTTCATATGCTTATATGCCCAACTCTTTTGATTTTAAAACAATCCTGGCTAATTTGTCTAGTCGTGAATTAGTCCATATAAGCCGTGTTATTTTTCGATTATATAATATATATTTTCCAACGAGTAACTTTGTTTGAGGCTCTGAATAGTGATTTCGTAATTAGTTATCTTTGAATGAACGTATGTATACATGTTTTGTTTGTTAATCAAGTATTTTAAGTAGAAACAAAATATATGCGTTAAATGCTGCTACCCGGGACCTTAAGCCCCATAATGTGCTTCTTAACCAATACGTAAATTTGATGGTGATTAGCCATGTAGTGTGTAATGTCTGCAAAAGTATAAGTAGGATTAAGCCGGTCAGCTCTGTCTAGCTACACTACTCCACCTTCCTTTTCAGTAGCGAATTCTGAGACTCCGTATTGCACAACAAGATCTAGTCCAATACTTACGACTCCACATTCAATTTATTTATTCACATTGTCAGTAATTACGTAGGTTCTCAATTATTATTAACATAGCGTGTAGCACCATTGTCCAATTTGTTTCTGAAGTCGTTTTACTTTTTTCTGGCATCATCATCAGATCAATTTCGGATGGGCTGTTGATTAGCTTATTCGCGTGTTCTGTTGCAACAAAAATGCTTGTTTGGCATACTAAAAACCACGGACGGAATATTCGCTTCACCTACGGATATACACCATTCTCCCGTGTATTGCTGCTTGATTGCTTTACACAAAGATTGCATTGACCAAAATTAAGTGTTATTAGTTATTAGCTTCCTCATATATAAAATTCTTCAAGCCAGTCCAAGTAATTATATTCTCAGATTTAAATTAGAAAATGACGTGTTTAGAGAACGCGGCCTTCTGCATTTCACATTTAAATATCTCTAAACTGGGTTCATCTTGTTCGTGATAGGGATCCACAAATGGTTCGTAGCCGTACAAATTTTTGACACAATTTAGATCGTTAATGATAGCATGCACTTCGCCTGGTCTGATAGAATACTGCTACCATCATGCTTAATGTGAAGCCTAGCGCTTAGTTAAACTACTAAGTAATACTGAATTTTAAATATTTAGTGACGGATTGAGAGCAAGCGTGTCAGACGCGAAGAGCAAGATTCGGCTGCAGTAGGATATTGTTCGCTGGCGTTTAAACGGATAATGCTCGTTTTGGTTAGTAGGCAAGCTATACATACCAGGACTGAGTGACCTAGCGTTCATCTACAGCCCCATTGCTACGAACAATGGTAACTAACGAAACCATGTTGCATCGGCCGTCTAGCAGGATAAAATTGGTGCTCATCCGTGTAGACTGGATGTGATAAATTAAGTTACTGTAGCTATCTTCATTTCCTCTTTACCTTGTTTTCTCTTCTTAATCTAATAATGCACTTTTAGATACATTAAATATGGTGTATGTTTGCCATATAACTGAGGCCACTTTCGGATTGCGAATTATAAAATTAGTTCAAGTTAACAAGAATTCACTAAACCTGGAATACGTTTTAAATTTTGCGCATTTAATGTTTGAAAATTGAAACAAATTGGACATCAAGAAGCTCTGGCACGTAAGTTAGATAAATTTGGAATCGATATATCTAATGAGAAACTAAAATGAAGAATCCTACGTTAATAACATAACTCTGTGCAACATCCTTATCTTCGCCGTATTGACTTCGAACATTTGTTTCCACGTCGATTCGTAACATTTATACGTTATAAATTTTCATTCAGATTTTTCGAAAAACAACTATCTTTACAACAAAAAACGACATTCTAAAGTCAAAGATAAATTTTCTTGATGTCGATAATTCAAATTTACTTTAGACGAAGATAAGTTCCACTCTGCATAAGGCAGGTGCTACCGTGTGTGTCGTTGTAGGTTGCTGTCGCAATAAACTTGAGATTCATTAAGTCAGGCACCCAAATTCTGCTTACTCGACTTTTAAGGTGTCAACTTCATCACATTCTAAAAATAGATCTAGAATTCTTGGATCAGAAAGAATGAGGAGATCGATGTCGCGTTTGTATAATGTAATATACAATCTAATAATCGACATATTACCTCATCTTAATAGATTGATTGATCACTTGTGTCATTCCCGATCCCGACAATCTGCCTGTATAACCAGGGTGCGCCAATTTCGAACACAATCAGAGTTAGATATACGGAAATATATCTTATTTTAAGCTTCGTAGAGCTACAGATTCCGATGATTTGCCTCCGATCTTATTGAAGTGTGGCTATGACGCTTCGTATCGCGTTGACTAACATTTTTCGTAGTACATGGATTAAGTCGGGAAGTGGTATTCCCGCTAAAATTGTAAGTATTCTACGCGCTAAAGTCTACAATGAATTGATACAGAACGTAACAATTAGCTGTGGTGTCCGTCGAGGCTCTCTATTTTTCCATTTTGGTTAATTTTCTAAATGATGCTATGATAAACAATATTCTTTCATTCGTTCAAGTTCTAGATGTCGAATTTCTCCCTGGCGGTAGATTAGTCGATCTTGACTATGCAGACGGTACTCTAATATTTTCGACAATGTAAAATACTACTGCAAGATAAACAACCATTCACATAAAACCTGGCTGCAATTTGAAGATACGGACGTAGTTGAAGTACATATCTTCCTAGCTGAATCATGCATAACGATGGGAGTATGAGAATGTCAGAATCTAAAGCAAATTTAGCCAACCTTCGCCATTTATGGAGAAACACGAGTATCATCCACATCAACATCACGGCCAGCAGTGCAAAAGTCGTTAGTAACTGATGCTCCACTGCCAGTGTTTTTTCTCTTACTAAGTTTTCCAATCAGTCAGAATTCAATTTTCTTAACACAAATGCTTTATTTTTAATCAACTGTAGGAATTTGCTCGTATAAAGCGCGTCCATTTAGTAAAACAAAATAAAGATAATTATTCTTTCATATTTAATTCTGCGGCCTGAATGCTGGTTCTATCATTGTCCTGTATGCTTCAACTTATTTCGTGCACTTATGTTTTATATACGTCAGCCTTAGATAGGACCATTAAAGCGTCTTCAGCCTCAATGTTGGCTACTGCTACAATTCTTCCATCGATTTAATAGAGATGTTTTAACGTAGGTAGTTTACAGGAATCAATTAGTGTAAATTTCTTCAATTGGTATACTAAGGAAAATATCGACTCCCAATTTACCTGCTTGGGATAACTCCATGAAACCAGAGGTTCGTGTGGATAAGGATTGTGACACAGTTATGTTCGTAGGATCCGGCATTATGGTTTCGGATACGCAACATATATTGAATTCTAATTTATTCAATGTACGTGCGAGTGTTTTTGTTGTCCAGTTTGCATCATGCATTATGTTTATAATTTGGCTTTACAGAGGCCGCCTAATAAGATTTTATTTGTTACTCTCATGTAATTAAAATTTTGAAACAAGTTTATTTATAATTTGACAATTAAAAATTTTTATGTTTTAATTTAGGAGTCGGTATTATCGGAAGCCATTTAGGCGTTCTTAATGATGCGACAGTTACATTTGCAGATGCAGTTATTCCTGGTTCTACAAATGCTTCATGTAACAAATTAGTTGAACCTCGTTTAGAGAGCAGCGGCACCTCTGCGACAAATTTGATAAGCACTGCTATGAATGGTAATAGCATAACTGTTGGTCGGCCTTCTCGTGATGCTTCTCTTCATTCTACAACATCGTCTTCATTACACTCTGCTGAGAGTAGTGATTCTGGTCAAGAAACAGCATGCACGAATTCAACCAACGGAAGTGGTAGTGCCGGGCATAACCTGCCTCACGAGTTTTCTAGTATTTTGTTCCCTGCAACAACGTTATCTCAAAAAATTGACGAGGAAAATAACAATTTAACCAAGCAAACAGATTCGTCTTGTATTTTGCTAAACAAGGCAGTTGGGTCGAGCCTATATGCCTGTACAAAAGCTTCGGTTGGGTCAACAGTAGGTGCTGCTGCAAGTTTATATACTGCCAGTTCTGCTGTTAAACAAGCTCTTGAATTGTTAAATGCTGGAGATACTCATTCCGCATTAGACGCCACTTCCGATTCTGTTGAAAAGATTGGAGCTGCTGTTTTGCTTGAAGGAGATGAAATAAATGATAAAGATCAAACTGCCAATGTTTATAATAAAGACAGTAATAATTCTAATGAACATAACAAGGAACTTGCAGATCTTGAGATTGGATGTGATAAGAGTCAGTTTTCTCTTCAGTCCTGCAAGGAGTTATGTGTTAATGACACTTTTTCACTTCCTTTTTCTAATAGTGAGTATGGCGCCAACTGCAACATCTTATTAGGAGATTTTGATGCCGTGCCAGATCAGCATAACCAACACCATCAGCTGAAGATGTCTGCATTACTACGATAACTGTAGCACAGTAACCTTACTGTATTGTGCGTACAGGGTGCTTAACTAATATTTTTGTGGCGAAAGTTATGTTTGTAGGTGAATTAAATTTTTTTAGCTATTTGATACATTGTGTGAAGTTGACTCTGGGCGTACTTGTCAAGAAATTTGTTTGTGGGCTTTTGTTGGGTACATTCCCTTGTTCAAGGTACAACTGCATTATGTAACTAGCTTATGCATTTTCCAATATTATTTTAATATGGCACGTTATTTTTCCTCAAGATCTGATAACCGTGAAGATTTAGTTATTTTAAAATAGAGTTGGAATATTTTTGTGTATTTTACTTTTTATTTATTCTTGCGCTATTCAATATTACAGCATGAATATCTTAATGTGATTGAATCTGCTCATTCTCGCAGATTCATGTCATTATTTGTTTTGAATTCACTACAATATTTGCCATATTATGCCTTATTTCTAGTAAGTATTTCGTAACTAATTTTGCTCTCTTATCACGCTGTAGACGAAATGTTTTCATTTATTTGCGCGCCCGATTCTATTCCGTTTTACATTAAATAAATGGAACTTCACTGGAATTGCTTACACTGTATTATCATCATCATCATCCGATAGCTGCTGTTTTGAACAAAAGTTGCTGTTAATCGTGCCATGATGTATGTCGAGGAAGGTACTGTTATTTTTTACTGAACTCATTTTACATAAGCGAATATACGTACGAGTTTACATATTTATTAACTTTGCATAGTTTATCAATATTTCATACTTCAATTTATTTATTGTTATTTTACGGTATTACTATTATCATTCAAATTCCATCATTTCATTTTTTGTCGATATTTTATTATAAATATATATTAATATAAAAGTCAATTTTTTGCGCATGTCCGCTCTGTCGGGTGCCCAAACGTCATTCCTTTTCTTATAAACGACATTTCTATCCATGCACTTTATTTGTATTTAATTAACAATAGATTTTCGTTTCTATTATACACGGTGACATTCGCGATTTGATTGTGGTCAAGTGACCAGATTTTGTCAGTTATAAAATATTTTCTGCTTTCCCAGTGCGCATAAACATTGTTTGCGTCTCATTTAGATGATGTCAATGACAAATTTCCATGTCATGGTCGTTTTTATCTCGGCCCATTCTCTCCATTTAAAACTTTATAATTTAGCAATTCTTCACACGCCTTCATTTTATTAAAAGTCCTCATTGTACTTTTTGTTATATAGATTTAAAAACATTCAATATCAGTCACCATGTAGGCCAAAGTTATGTAAAGTCAAAGTTTTTTTAAATAATGTTGGTTTTCATAATTGAAATTATGTTAAATTGAACACATTTTGCGTTCAAAAATTAAAAAATCGTTGTTTGTTCGTTAATTTTACTCGTCCACTTATTGTTAGCAGTTGTCATTTATCAATGAAAACTGTCCATTTTAGTTGTTGTCATTGATACATTTCCTGAGTTTTCTCAATAGAATTTTTCTTTATAATGAGATACTTTTATTGCTCCTACATATCGGAATTTACCACGGTTACATTATGGCGTTATTTTTTGTTTTTTTATTTGTCGTTAGCGTTTATTTGCATAACATTTACACTATTTAATCAATTTTTATTCAACACCGTCAGCCTTGTCATTTATCGCAGAACTATTTCTAATTTTTTTATTTTCAATCGTTAACACCCATACGGCGGTGAATGAGCCAAACAGTGCTTAATATTTATCTGATTTTTCATGTTTCTCTTAATTTTGTCATCGAAAAATTAAATCGTAGGCGTCAGTTTTAATCTGTGCGCCTTTTGTTTTTTCTAACTACGTTAATTTTTATGCAAGTTTTTATTTAATTTTACCATGCTGCCAAACATTAGATATTTTGCCGGTAATGTCGGCCAGTCAGAAGTCTACGATTCGGTTTGATCAGTAAGTGCGCGATTATTTTGAGTTAACTGCATTTAATATATATATATATATATATATATATATATATATATATATATATATATATATATATATCTAACACATTCCTTTCATTGCTTTTATTAATTGAAGATGCTAAAATGTTTTTCTAAAATTAATGATAAGAAAAGCCTGTACCATGACCACATTACGGCAGATTTTCAACTACCGACATAGTTTTTAAAACTTATTATTTTCATTTCAATATATATTTATATATCTGAGAAATTGCTCATTAAAAGATTATTTGGCGAATATTTCTAATTAATAATGGTTGCTCCAGGGTATTTTATTACGTTCATTTAACTATAACAAAATGGGCGAGAATTTGTGTGTATCTTGCACGGTATCAATTGCTTTAGTTATCTGTTTTAACGCGCAATATTTTATTAAATTTAGTTCTCAAATATTTTAATTTTGTTTATTACTGTAAGCTTAAGTTATTATAGAAGCGGACTAGCATTTTGGATATGCATTATAATTAGTTCAAGATTTCTTATCAAGAGCAATTTGATCAGAATATTTTCTGACTAGGGGCTTTAATTATTTCTATAAATTTTTATTCATTTTTTGGTGGTGAACGAAGGGACGATTTTATTGCTTCCTATAATTGCACGGTCTTTCAAAATTATACTTAAAGTTGAGTAGCTGAATAAAGTCAGGGTATTTTTTATTTAAAGCTTAAAATACTTATTCCATTAGAAACAGGAAGAAATAACATTTGTAAATTACCTAAGGCCTCAAATGCATTTTTGTGATGATTATTTTCTTAAAACCATGTTTGTCTCTGGCTCCACGAATGCTGTATTCCATCATGTATTACCAAATATGTGAAAATACACATAATTTAGTGAAAATTTACACAACGATATGCTAAGCTTATTTATTTATTTTCGCTTAGGTTTTGATTTTCTGTAATTCTTTTGTTTCAAGGTTTTCCATTGAATATGAAGGTTAATTGTATCCTTTTAATACAAATTCCTTGTCTGCGCAACACGTTAATTGTTAGTTTGCAATTTGTATAATACTGAAGGCATTTATTTAAATCAAGTTTGGAAGTTTGAGATAAACGACAATGGCGTTTCATACACATTTCATTTGATATATATATATATATATATATATATATATATATATATATATAATTGTATTTGAATATATTTCGAGCTCGCAATCATGATTGAAATAATGACAGTTTTGCTTAAAAGCGATAATTGGAATTTCTGAACGGAATAGTTAGGCATTCTGTTCAATTTAAACATAAATATATCTTATTATTTATAGTATATTTGTTTATATTTCGATCAAATGGTTAATTCTATGATTCGTACTCTACTTCAATCAGTTTTTAACTGTTGATCTAACATAAAATGAAGTACAAATAATGATCAAATTTTGCGACGCCATTGGCGTTATTTTAGATATTTTTCGCAGTAAAGCTCTTGACAGGATTACATCATAATTTTGATATGTAGTGTTTTTTTAATGATATTGAAATAAAAATAGAAACCGTTAATTGATCATATCCTAACAAGTTTGTTAAGGCTTCGTAACGCGTTTAAGCTAACCATTTTATACTCGTATGTTGTGAATTTTTCTTCGTCATATTTACTTGTAACTTTTCTCAGAGATACGATCAGCTGTGGAGATGTTTTTCTTTCAAATTTCTTGTTTATTGGTTTTTAATATTGAAATAGCATCCAGCTTTGGTGTCGATTGTTCACACAGCGCAGTTCTTAATAATTTTCAAGGTTAATAAATAAAAGACAAGTGTAGCGCCGAATCCATTTTCGTAAATAGCTGAAAGCTGAGGAATATTATCGCTGTGTACTTTTTAAAATGTTATTTTAAATCATAATAATAAATATTATTGTAATAATAATAATAAACAATCAAACTTTACTTTCAATCAAACTGAGTTTTCGCCCGTACATTTCTTATGTATTTCATATAACTAGATGTATGTGTATGATTTCTTATTAGCTAGATAATTAGATAGATGATACTTTTTAATTTTGATCTTTTATCTTTTTGTGGTTATTTATTAATAATTATCATTATTTTGTTTATTTCTTTTGTTCCCGCCTATGGCGACCCTTTTGAGAATCAGTCTAAGATTGAACTGTTGTAATATCAATGTGATTCTATTTTTAATGTTTTGTCCGATGTCCATTCTACAGTGCACCGAACAATAATGTTTTCTCCGCCGAGATTATTTTAGTCAAGGAGTTAATGTGTGCATTCTTAGTAGTGAGAAGTTTGCGTTTGGTTAATAATTTTGAAATTATTTGGTCGATTTTGTTTGTCGGGTTAAAATTTTATAATCAGCAAGATTCTACCTCGTGGCCGATGGTCTTATTCCGCTGCTGTTTACTTTGTTCTAAATCTGCCAGTTTTAAAGTTAAAACATCAACGAGTGATTTGGATGATTAGTTTGATTAACATTACTAGTTTCAACGTAAAAATGTACTCATTTGTGTATTGAAATGCTTATTTTTTTAAAGAGTAAATTTTACTGCATTAGATCTTTCACTTGCAGTTGCAGTTTTATTCTTTGTTATTTGAGTTGGCTATTTTTATTTTTACTTGCTTCACTTTTATTTGTTACTTTTGGACAATCGTTTGTCGCCATTTTGGCGACTATCCTATACATTTTGTCAATGGGTTACTTTTGTCTGGTTTATCGGTTGATCGTTCTACTGATAATATGGCCACGTTTGTTTACTGTGTGTTTGTGTTTTATGTCTTGGTGCCACCAATTTTGTATTCGTAATTGTCTCAGCTCCCCGCTGGAATTGCTTGCACTTCGTTTTGCAATTAATTCAACGTTGGTATTATTGCAAGCATAACGCAACTAGCCAAAATCACAGCAAATGCATGGATAATGTAGGTTAAAATTATATTGACCATATGATATTCTACAAAGAACCAATTCTTCGTTTCTTCTGTGGTATGTTTGATATAATTTCGAAATGCTTTTATAATAATGAACTGCTTATTTCTCAATTTTCGATAGCTATCAGGCTTTGCTTTTGGTTAAATTATATGTGGCGTGATTTAGAAAATTGTATTGTTAAATTTTGCGCATCGAATAGTTGACGTTTTAAGTTTGTTTCAATGGCACCTAGGCTGGTTGATTTTTTAATCTACCTATGTATGTGCGGTATAGAAATCAACTGAAATTATTCTTTTTAAATTTCATTGACATACTTTTGGTAGCATTGGAATTTATGATTGCAAAACTATGGCTGTCATAGGTGTTCGTGTGTTTTTGTGGATGTGTACGTTTATTTTTTACTCTATCATTTTCATGTCTGATTTTAGATGTTTTTTAATTTCATAGTTTTGGCATCTTTTTTAACTGT
The DNA here is from genome assembly GCA_029291075.1 of Eudiplozoon nipponicum. Taxonomy (NCBI): domain Eukaryota; kingdom Metazoa; phylum Platyhelminthes; class Monogenea; order Mazocraeidea; family Diplozoidae; genus Eudiplozoon; species Eudiplozoon nipponicum. The sequence continues at coordinate 66,549 of JAQBSW010004074.1, forward strand.
GACTATCTCTTGCTTTATTTAATTGAGAAAAGAAAAAAATATTTTGTACGTTTACTAATATTTCTGTCTTATTATATGCGACCTGATCTGTTTTTTATTTAAAATAGACCGGGTTATTTCTGTCTCTCTTCGATAATAGCTTTTAATGCCAATAAGTATACTTCAAATGGAAAAATAGATGACACCGAAAAAATGAAAGAACACGAGAAAATTGGTTTCTAATATTAACATCTGAAATTAAAATTAATCGTATTTCATACTCGAATTCAGTGGCGTGGAATATAGTTATCTAGATGCTAAAACTTTTACATAGTTATTTAGCAGTTTCGTCATGTTAGAGCAGGGCAACGTTTATTCATAACAAACATCGAAAACTATTTAGCATGTTCGTGATTAGTCAACGACTAATTTGCTATACTATTTCATATGAATTTGTGAGCCAGGCGATTTGTGATTTTTATCTGTAAAATTTCCAAACAAGTTCAATATATCTGCTAGTTGATATAATGCTTAGTTTGTAGCCACAAATATATATATATATCTGTATACAAATATGAAACACGTAATTTAAATTTATATGTCACAGTCCCGATCTGAAGGAAAATTTAACCAAAACCATGTATGTATGGAGATAAATTTTGTGTATTAGCGGCAGCGTGGTGCAGTGGATTGTAACAGATTCTTAAGTGAATGTGACAGTTAGAATCTCGTCCGCGGTAATATTCTGGAGGAATCTGCTCTACCGGGTGAATTGTCTTTACTACCTGATATAATGCTTAATTTATACCGACATGTAGATAGACTAGGTTTGGTGTTCATATCAAACTCGCGAACTTCATTTCAATAGATCAGCACAATTTTTGTATACATGCATTTCGCTTTAATCTTTGTTAGTCAGTTTCCACTGTGCTCTATTGGTGATCGTAGAAGGAAGTAGCGCGCCAGTACGTGCGACTAATTGTTGTCTAGCAACTGTGTGCTATTGTTGTTAATTTAAAACCTGCTTAATTGATTTCATAATATAAGTTGTTTAACGCGCAATCAATAACTGTCTAAATGTAGCATAATTATGATGTACGTTACGAAACGTTGATTCATAGTTGTATAGAATTGTGCAATCGATGTTTAAATTCAAGCACGACAAACGAGGCTGAAATCCGAATCTCAATATCTGTAGCCAATGTGGATTGCCGTCTGACTTTCGTCATTCACAATTTTGTTGTGATGACTAGAGAAGATTGAAACGTGTTAGTCTAGACTATTAACGATAGTCTTTATGTCTAACTGTTGAAATATATTTTGATTGGTGTCGAAAATATTAAACCTGGGTTGGATTTTAACGTCAGAATACTTCATGTTTGAACATTCGAACAAACTGGACAAGAAGCTCAATATTTGTTGCGTATCTGAAACCTGGATTCTACGGGAATTACAAAACTGGGCGCACCATTCTTGCCTACTCTTCATTGGCTTCAAAAATATGGTTTCACCGTGTTATTTAAGCCACGAGCTCGCGAGCTGATCTTATTTTAACTGAATAGATCTCTGTAAACAGCTGGCTTTGTACTGCACTTTTAAATAATTTTATCAAAATCAATATCAGAAACCTTTATAATTTATTAATGTACTTTGACATTTCGTTGTATCTGCATTTGCCCCACCGATTTATGCTCAGAGGGAAGCATGGACGCTTTTGACTCTGACATAAGCTCTACTAAGTAGAGCAAGAAGTTCGGATATAGCCTCGATTCTAAGTGACATACATGAACAATTTGTGAATTTCATTCAGGCGGCAGGTACAGTTTGAGCACGATACGCTATAATAATGGTGCAGGACTGTTTGATAGCTGCGCGGAACATAATTTATACTTTAGTAGCACAAACATCACGAGTTGCGTAATGTGTTGCACTGCAATACGGCTAACGATGGACTCGAATAGATCATGCAGCGATTTGTTATAGATGGCGAGGTTGCATCCCGAATTGTCGTTTGCCTTGAAATACTTATGTCGACACGCACGATGATCATCAAATTTTCCGAAATATAAACCTCGAACTAATGTTAACAAACTCAAACAACCGTCTTTCCGACAAAATCGGAAGATGCTCTGAAGTCAAAACTATATTTGAATAAAGAATGTGGGATAATAGAACGGTACAATCTCATAGACGAATGTGTTAACCTGCAATGCGACCTCGTCTAGGAGATTGTATCGTCCTTTTATCCAACATTCTTCACCAAAATAGTGGTTAAAGGGCGTTGTACCGGCTCCTACTGATGAGTCGCCAGTAAGCACGAAACGAATGTGCATGAGATTATACTTTCCGTTTATGCTGTCTTTGGTTTACCCTTACGGTCAAAACTGAACTAATTTGTTACTAGGTTCGCAACACCTAATACATACTTGCATATATATTAGTTCATCAAAACAAACAGTATTTATTCTTTTGAAATACGAGCTTTAATAAAATTCATTGTACCCTTCCTGTGTGCAAAAACAAAAAGATTTTATCAGATATAAGAAACATTTCTTTCGTATTGTCTTTCAAATATCTACTAATGAACATATCTAATCAACATATATAAATTGGAAAGCAAAACAAGATAGAAATATGTGAACATAGAGAGAGTGTGTAAAACTGAAACCAATCAAATTGCGTGCGTCACATCCAGTTCAAGCCTTTAAGTGCTTCTTTTGCTTGCATAAATCCGGCTGCAATTTGTTTATCCATAAGGCTTGCATGTATTTTTGCTGATGCTGCATTGCCCTAATGCTAACTTCGCTATGATGGTGTTGTGTAGAGGTATAGTTTGCCTCACTTCTGTGAGTTATCTCTCTACACTTAAATTGTGTGGTATGTGAACCAATGGTCTGCTAGGATGAGGACCACGTGCTCATTATATTTCTTGGTTGGAAACTGTTCGCGTTGTGACATTGAGTCGCGTTCGGTGGCGAAATTGTTGCAATTTTTTGTAGAATCATCTTAGCTTTCTTTTCCTAATTTGCAGAGTTAGCTGCGGGGTTTGGTTGTGTTTATGACGTTATACAGTGAAAACCGCATAGAGGCTCTATTGCCGATGTTGCCTCACCTTACAGCTAAATTGGCTATAATGGTGATGTGTAGTGTTTTAGCTTGCCTCATTTCCGTGCTCTATCTGTGTAAATATACTCATAGTAACTAATTTCTCCCACTCATAATTTACACTCTTTTAATAAATTGTTTGTCCAAATGATTATTTTCGTTTTGATGATTTCAGTTTTGTTTAATTTTTTATTGTTTCTTCTCATTCTTACTACGCTTATATGACAATGAAACTTTTTAGTTATTTATGCATTTTGTATAGCTGTGCATAATGTTGATGACTGGTGTTTATCTGTTGTAAAACTTTGTTTAAATCGTCTGTTGGTTAACAACTTACTATTGCTCCATCATCATTTAGCCGACTTGCCCTTACAGCCTGGTGTTTTTACCAGACTTTCACAGGTCACTCTCCAGCAACTTTACTGTAGCCACTATCTTTTCCAAATGAAAACTGTAAAATTTAGGACGAGTGTCAAATTGTATTTTGATTTACGCTATCCGTTTGTATTTACCATTTCATTTCTGTTTGTTTAATCTTCTAATTCGCTGGAGATGAGCTCCTACTGACTTATAAGACTCGCTCCAAATTATCCACCTGCCTTCATAATTTTATTACACATACTTTCTTTACCAATTTTTTAAAATCTAATTAACACGTAGAAAATGTAAAATCTGAACATTTATTAAACAGGCCATTCAATGCAGCCAGGCTGTACAACTAAACGTGCAACCAATACTTGATTTAACCTCTAACCTATATCATAATTGATCGTCGACGTTGGTTGGCAGGCCATCTAAGTGAGGAATGACTATGTTTAAAATGCATTTACATTACGGATAATCGACCTAGTTATCTCTTATAGCAAACAGACCATCATAAGTACTGCAACAAATACTGCAAATATACTGCGTTGGCTTGCGCTCGGTCACATAATCTGACGAGCTTTGCAGATAGGATAAACGAAGACGTGTTAATTAGGAATCCGGGTTAGAAGGCTCTAAATACGTTACTCTAGAATGGAAAATGTAGTAGCGTACTCGTCGGAGAGCAGATACAGATTGTGCTATATTATATTTAAACCACAGTTTGGTTAGAGCCTTTTGGAATTTCTATCCCAACTTTAGAATTAGAAAGCCCGGCTTACATGCTTGAGATCCAAGGATATGCGGAATGAAGGCGACATTTGACGTAACTAATTGTTTGTTGGAGTTTTTATAAACACAGTGGCTTTAAAGCAACCATTGCGAGTCCTCGCGTACCATTAAATCCCCAATTATGTTTATCCAGTTTCTCGCAGACTTTGGGGGGTGTCTCGCTGTAACAATTTTACGACAGGTCTTGTACGGCTCGGGAATTCTATTGTTTATTGGCGATTTTACTTAAAAACAGCCAAAGACTGCGCGTGAAGCTGAGCTGTATGGAATATAGATACTGACTAAAAATAGGATTCTTTAAATCAAGTTCGCTGAACTTGAAGTAAACACCACGCCCTTTGTATATAACCATTCGTCGAAAAACATAACAAAACTACCGCCAGCCCCAACGCACTGACGCGTTTCGACCTTCCATGATCATCATCAGACTACGACGGCAAACTAACTATCGAGGATCAAACCGCATTGAATATATATGGAAATCAAAGTTAGATATGCGGCTCTCACCTCTAGCAGTCTCGCATTCAATGAACTTGATTGGAAATATCGGCTGCACAATTTCTATGCAGTCACGAACATTAACTGTTTGATCCTCGATAGTCAGTTTGCGGTCGTACTATGATGATGATCATGGAAGGTCGAAACGCGTCAGTTCGTTGCGGTTGGCGGTAGTTTTGTTAATTTGTTCGACGACGGGTTAAATACAATGGGATTGGTGTTTACTTTAAGCCCGCAAACTTGATTTAAAGAATTATTGCCACCACCCGCGCAATCAATTATTGTTAAGTTGTATTGTCTATATATATATGTGTGTGGCGAAAGCTAAAAACCGCTAATGTTCGTGACTGCATAGAAATTATGCAGCCGACATTTCCGGTCAAGTTCAATGTATGCGAGACTGCTAGAGGTGAGAGCCGCATATCTAAATTTGATTTCCATATATATTCAATGCGGTTTGATCCTCGATAGTCAGTTTGCCGTCGTACTCTGATGATGATCATGGAAGGTCGAAACGCGTCAGTGCGTTGCGGCTGGCGGTAGCTTTGTTATGTTGTTCGACGTCTGGTTTAATAGAATGGGATTGGTGTTTACTTCAAGCTCGCAAACTTGATTTGAAGTATTATTACCGCCACCCGCGCAATCAATTATTGTTTAATTGTAAAAGTAGGATTGGCAGCGAAGCAAGACTTCAATCGGTGCTCTTGTCATTAACTGGGTTGTGGCCAAATGTCGTGGCAATGTAAGGAACTGTGATATTTTGTGGTACTAATAAAGTCCACGATATGATAAGCAGCAGGTTGTCCTCTGTATATGACGCGTAGGTATACCACGGGTCCTATACTTGTTCAATCGATGGATTTGACTGCCAGAATCCTATTGACATAACGTTCCATGTGGCCATCCGTATTCTGTTTAAATGTGTTCGCATTACAGACTGATTGACATAAGCTGAACGCATTAAGGTATAACTGTGCTTCTGCTGTACCTCCTGTAACCGCTGATTACCAGTTAGTGCCCGGAACACAATTAAGAGAACCTTTGCGCCCGCCTCGACTTGTCATCAGATGATAAAAAATCGTAACATGTTTAAGGCTAATAGGTGCAAAGCTCTTCAATATGCAGCATTTGGTGTGAAACCACGACCAGTTCACAATTTGGCTCATAAGCTTCACGAAGAGTGCTGTCAACTACGTGGCAGTTAAATGAGCTGAACGGGTTTTTGTTGCTAATAAGATGGAAGTAGCAGCTTTGCGTTAAAACTGAATTTTACGATCCCATTCGAAGTATTTGAAGCTATCATTCTGGTAAGAGAGTAAAGATGTCTTCAATTTCTCAACCGAGGCTGATTAGGCACTTCCGAAATATACTTAATCCACTGTAAATTGTAAATGGCGTGGTTGCGATGACGTGACATATCAGCTCAGTTACGAGATTGTCATTGGAACTCCTTCCTTTGAAGAAACGATGGAGATTTGCTTACTTTTAAAGAAATGCAGATTCACCAATATCTTAAAAAAACTTGTTGCCGCGATCGGAATGAAGAAAAATGACCCACAAAAGTGAAAATTTGCCATTGTGATACGCATTTAAAAAGTGATATGTGCACTCTTGCCAACTATTTTAATATCAGTCTGCTTTATGCAGGGTGTTCACTGATATTATTTTTGAAGAGTGGGTTAAGCAAACTAGGCCCGCCTAGGCAATATTTCGTCTGGGAGTGAAATGCATGAATCAAATTCGTGCACTCCATCACAATTTTGATCTGCGCTAGCGCTATTAGCAGCCAACAATCGTTACTATTTTAGACTACACAGCTGCTTTCGACTCTGCGTTGCGCAGGGTGTTATGGTGAGCTACGCTTAATGGTGGTGTACTGGACACAATTGTTCTATTGCTTGAAGCCTGTTACAATGTCTCAACGGTCTGTATTCGTAATATGGTGTACCTTGGCGATTGACTTCGGTATTAAAAAAAGGATGTTCCATTGCTTCCAAATGGTTTAAGTATGTGTTTTATGCAGCCTTCGTGGACCACATCACAATATTATCCCGAGCGGCGATCGGTAGTGGTAGCTGGCTTTTTGATTTTGAATACGCTTAAAACGCTATTATGGTGGTAAAAGACAAGACGAGTTACTGAGAGCCACTACTTGTGCTGAAGAAGTGTCCATATGGTACAGTTTCATGTTAATCACCTCAAATACGACTGCCTTGACCAATTCCGATCTGGATATTAGATAGTGCTTAATGACGCCCTGTTGCTTGGTGTCAATGAATTCGTTTACTTATGATCTTTGGGGACATCAAATGTAGAATTTTGCCGAGATTTCCGGACTTTTAAGGATTTTATTTTCCCTTTTTGTTTCTGTAGCTTTTGTTCAGCCATATATTTATCAATTGTGATGTCTGCCTTAAAAGCTGAGCTAATCTTTGCACAAAATTAGAATACATGATCTTATTTGAAATTAAA
>JAQBSW010004075.1:0-73742 GCA_029291075.1 Eudiplozoon nipponicum
AAGCCAACTTTTGCTCTTTTCTTCGTTTTGGCTCTTGCCGGCAACATCCGTTTCAGCTACGCCGGCGGCTATGGCTCAGCTGCAGCAGAGAGCTATGCGCCCAAGTATGAGGAGAGCTATGCGCCCAAATACGAAGAAAGCTATGCCCCCAAGTATGAGGAAAGTTATGCCCCCAAGTACGAGAGCTACGCTCCCAAGTATGAGGACAAATACGAAGTGAAATACGTTCCTAAATATGAGACGAAACAAGAGAAGCGCCTCGTCAAGTCTTACCACAAGAAGTACGTCAAGAAGTACATTCCCAAGGTGGAGACGCACGTAGTCACCAAGTACCACACCAAGGTTGTACCGAAGGTCGTTAAGAAGTACAAGAAGGTTGTCGTCAAGAAGTCTGTGCCTAAATATGGTTCAAAGGTTGTCGACGTGAAATACGGTGCCCCCAGCGCTGGTCAAGTGACCTACGGTGGTTCCTATGAGCCCAGCTATGGTTCCGAGTCAAAGTACGAGCCCAGCTATGGTCATGAGTCATACTCTGAGCCCAGCTATGGTCATGATTCCTACTCCGAGCCCAGCTATGGTCATGAGTCCTACTCTGAGCCCAGCTACGGATATGAATCCAAGGCTTCACCAAGCTACTATTAAATTAATGCAAAATAAATTGCACTCTATCTAAATAAACTTGTATTCCCTCATCCTACTTTTGTGAAACTTTCACATTTGTGTTAGTCTAAATTTTAATTTCCTGATCATTGTAGTATGGTGATTTGACTGTTTGAATTTTAGGTAAGTTAGTTTTGGATAATTCAATGTTTCCAGTTAATATCATCTGATTCGCACCATATTACGGAAATTACATTGGATTTGAATATGTCATATTTCGTCTGCGTTATTTTAAATATGCTAACTATTATGTATTTCAAACATTTACGCGCAGACATTATAATGCTTAAAATGCGTTTTGTGAAAGTAAATCTACATTAACATCGGTATCAAATGCGATTAAGCTTGTGAAATGGTAGTTGGTACTTTTGAAGTAATTGATCTTGGTCTATATCAGCTGTGTCATCATTCTAATTGTACGTAAATGTCAAACATAGCGGAGTCCGGAATTATATAGTTGTAATTTATTTTTGTGTTTCATAAAACAAAAAGGACGAATAAGATTACGTTAGAGAACGTGTCATATATTTATTTTAAATTGAAAGCAATTCTGATGACTTAAGGCTGTTTCAAAACATAAAACTGACTGAATTTAATTCTGTTTAAGTTTCCGAACTAAAGCCCAGTTTGCTCAAGTGATATTTTTGCTTTAAATCCACCAACGGTTTCTCATATCTAATTCTGCTTTCTACATATAACACTCTTATTAATATATCGCTGAACTAAAACATTTCAAAATCTGCAATATGTTACTGAAGTACTCTGATGATGAACATGGAAGGTTGAAACGCACCAGAGCGTGCGACTAGCTGCCGTTTTTCTATGTTGCCCGCCGACTGGTTAAATACAATGGCATTGGTGTTTATTTGAAACGCGAAAACTTGATTTAGAGAGATGTTACCAGCACCAGCGCATTCAATTATTGTTTAATTGCATTGCGTTTAGGTATATGTGGAGAAAGATGCAAGCAGTTAATGTACGTGATTGCATAGAAATAGTGCAGCCGACATTTCCAGTCAAGATTAATGCATGCGAGACTTCTAGAACTGAGAGCCGCATGTCTAATATTGCTATTCATATATATTAGGTACGGTTTGATCCTCGCTAGTCAGGTTGCCGACGTACTCTAATGATGATCATGCAAGGTCGAAAAGCGTTAGTGCGTGCGCCTGGCGGTAGTTTTGCTAAGTTTTCCCACGACTGGTTAAATACAATGCGATTGGAGTTTATTTCAAGCTCGCAAGCTTGATTTAAAGAACTATATCCACCACCTGCGCAGTCAAATATTGTGTAATCATATTGCTTTTAAATTAGTAGTTTTAAACCACATTCGTGCACAAATATTGAAATATACTTATGAGAAGCTGATTTTAATATTGTAGCATTCTACATTTTAGCAATGCAAAATTTCATTTACGATATACTTTATAATCTCATGTATCAATGCACGAATATTTAATAGAGAATTTATCGATCAAAACAGTAACGTTGGCGTTTATAACCGATTCGTAAATCGACCTAAATAGACGATTAGAGGACTATTCGAGGCAGAGATTAACTTATTCGTCCTCAAATAGAAATCGCGTAAATATTACCACTAATTTCCAATATCTGTCAAATGTTCGGCAAAATATGTTAGATTTGCATTTTGGAACGGATAAGCAAACGAGTATACAACGGTATTTTGATGACATTAAATAGGACATAGAAGATCGACTGAAAATGTTAAGCGACGTTTCGCAAATCAGAGTTGTGATAAATAGAGTAGCGGAAGGAAATAATTATGTGTGGACATTAAAAAACATTAAGATTCATATATACCTGTCCGTTCATAATGTTAGGCATGATACAAACTATGGGATGTTCAATACTGGTATCATTGTGTTTGGTGTTCATACATATACCATAATTGCATATTTACGACTTGTAAATAAATGTCTTTAATCTCATCCTTTTTGCAGAGACAAAATTAAGCGAAGTCGAAATTGGTCGGAAGTACAATTTTTGCGAGATTGAAATAGGCACAACACTTATTGTGATATACCGATTTCATATTAGAAAATTTATGTAATTTTAAATGAGAAATAAATCATGATTTAAATTTCAAATTTATTATAAATCAGGTACACCAACCACGGATAGAGAATTCGATTTTTCTTCTTGCCATTTTTCAAATTGGCTGTAATATCTAGAACCATGTGAAGGAAATCATTTGTAAGTAAATTTGGATAAATTTGATTTATATTTTACATTAGCCAACAGCAAACAGAATCGGAAGAATACATAAGGAGGCCCACAGAGAAACAAACATTTGAACAGTTTATATTCGAATCATGTACGAATTTATTTTATTCATTTTATTGTGGATTATGTGTCTAGCATATAATAGCCTCGCCGGGCGCAATACCTTCTATTATGTTGCGTTAAAAATTAGCTGCAATGACGCCTGAACGATATTTAGAATGTTATATAACATGTGGTTAAATCTTCCAAAAATTCCTTCCGCATGCCAGCCGTTTTTTTTCTAAAATGCTAGTTAATTCACAAAATTGATTAAAGTTTCTATCGGGTCAGCTTGGTACATTGAGCAGGTTTGACGTTGGTATAAATATGTAAATTTGGAATTTTCGACGTCAGAAAGCTTAGTATTCAGGCTTTAGTTGAACACGCATTTTACAACTATACAATTTGCGAATATGTACATAGTTAGAATATTTCATCGTCAATTTTTCATCAAATTTAACTATGATTACGAAGTTCCCGTCAATTTAACTCAGATATATATGATAGCAATTCTTCATAAATTTTTAAAGCTGTGATGTTTGCTTATTTGGATTAAGACATCAGCTAGAATACTTTCTTATGGACAGCCCAATTTACCTAATTTAGGTGCGTGATATTTGCACCATTTCAAAAGTAATAAACTAATTTAACGTACGGATTGAAGAGAAATATTTCATGAATTGTAGACTATTGTAAGATGGGTGGAGCCTATCGGGAAATAAATCAGAGCGAACGGATGGTTCTGTCAACAGCGGAGTTTGTCTATAGATTTCTGAAACGGAACAAAATCTCTTTTAGTCTTTTACATCCTAAAATTTAACCTTATTTCCAAATGCTAAATTTTGGCATACACAATTGTTTAAAACTTCATTTTATACTGGTTGTAGGAATTCTGAACATTTTTGTAAACAATTCTTGTTGTCGAGTGTTGACTTTTGATAATATTTTTATGATTAGAGGAAGGATACTTTCTTAGATTTATTTTTTTACATTCGGTCTGGTCTTCAGTCTGACCGCGTGGGTGCCGACAGGTTATTTTCAATCGCAAGTGCTTACGTCCGCATTCCTTCTCTGGAAAACAGCAGAAATTTGCAATATGCCAAATGATGACTGCTAATATATAAAAGATTTGGACGGCAACGACTCCTAGAGAAATATCTGTTATATATGATATGTAATCTATTATACCGTCATATTTGAATTACACATAGTCGTATACGTTAATCAGTCTATGAGTCACATTTGGCAAAATGTTTTCTTACTAAGGAAGATCAAAGATGTAAGTCACTCATGAAATGTGTTTATATAATGAACGATGCAATCTGACCTCAAAATATTGGATGGTAATTAAGCTATTCATGATATGAGGCATAGCCAAATATTTTAAGTCCAACAGACAAATGAGGTATGGTAAGTCCGTACTGCCCGATTATTGGAAAAATTCGTTTCATGAATAATGTATTCTTCATTAAGAAATGTTGGATAATTGTGCAATTTACAAGAACATCAGTAGGTATGGGAAATTTGGACGATGAACCCTCATCTATGATATATATTATGAAGTTATATTTTACATTTCCATATTAATAAATGTTGGACATTTATTTTCTATCTGTAAAAGACAAGATATTTGGAATCGTAGGATGTATGGCAGATTTTGAAAATAAATTTTCTACTCAATATATACACACGATATTTGGACGTTGTGTTTTACATTAACACATTTTGTAATTCACCAATTTTATAGCCGACAATGATACATGATTCGGTTAGACAAATTAATCTCCTATTAAGCTCTGCCAATACTGCGACCGCTTCAAAATTATTCAAGACTCTTTCTATATTTGGATGATACCACCTCCAAATATGTTTTGAGGTATTTCTTAGCCGATATTCGCACTCTCATGTAATATGAGACAAGGGAATATTGGCTATTACTTCCAAGGATTTTGGAATAGTAAAATATTTACTCTATAGTACAGATATGATGAATGGTTGACCGTTGAGTCGTCTAATAATAAAATTGGGAAAACACACAAATAAAAATAATTCCTCAAACGTAGCATCAAATCGCTTTCAAAAATGTAATTCAAATCATCTAAAACCGTGAACTCGTTGAATAAATATATACTACCCAGAACATTTCGAAAATTCTAAACATTATATTGATATCCAGTATTAACAGTCTATCAAGGAAGGTCGCAAGGGATTGGTTTTTAAATCTATTTTATAAATTAAGTAAATAACTATCAAATGCAGAAAATATTTCAATTATTAACTGATATTTGTACGCTGCGAGTAATGAATAAAAATATCTATTTCGTAAATTACAACTACTCGCAACAACAATTACAGATGCATTAATATACGAGTAAAAAATTTCCAAATTCTATATAAATTTCATTAATATTATTTACAAAATTATGCGTGATAATAAAAACAACATGTGTTTGATGAGGTGAAAATGATGTCACGTGCAACATATTACTTCGAAAAGTGGAGACTTATGTCAGTAGGTTCTTCAAAATAGGGTATATAATCTGCTTTGTAGAATTACATCATCAATTCATCAAGCATGAACAAGCCAACTTTTGCTCTTTTCTTCGTTCTGGCTCTTGCCGGCAACATCCGTTTCAGCTACGCCGGCGGCTATGGCTCAGCTGCAGCAGAGAGCTATGCGCCCAAGTATGAGGAGAGCTATGCGCCCAAATCCGAAGAAAGCTACGCCCCCAAGTATGAGGAAAGTTATGCCCCCAAGTACGAGAGCTACGCTCCCAAGTATGAGGACAAATACGAAGTGAAATACGTTCCTAAATATGAGACGAAACAGGAGAAGCGCCTCGTCAAGTCTTACCACAAGAAGTACGTCAAGAAGTACATTCCCAAGGTGGAGACGCACGTTGTCACCAAGTACCACACCAAGGTCGTACCCAAGGTCGTTAAGAAGTACAAGAAGGTTGTCGTCAAGAAGTCTGTGCCTAAATATGGTTCAAAGGTTGTCGACGTGAAATACGGTGCCCCCAGCGCTGGTCAAGTGACCTACGGTGGTTCCTATGAGCCCAGCTATGGTTCCGAGTCAAAGTACGAGCCCAGCTATGGTCATGAGTCATACTCTGAGCCCAGCTATGGTCATGATTCCTACTCCGAGCCCAGCTATGGTCATGAGTCCTACTCTGAGCCCAGCTACGGATATGAATCCAAGGCTTCACCAAGCTACTATTAAATTAATGCAAAATAAATTGCACTCTATCTAAATAAACTTGTATTCCCTCATCCTACTTTTGTGAAACTTTCACATTTGTGTTAGTCTAAATTTTAATTTCCTGATCATTGTAGTATGGTGATTTGACTGTTTGAATTTTAGGTAAGTTAGTTTTGGATAATTCAATGTTTCCAGTTAATATCATCTGATTCGCACCATATTACGGAAATTACATTGGATTTGAATATGTCATATTTCGTCTGCGTTATTTTAAATATGCTAACTATTATGTATTTCAAACATTTACGCGCAGACATTATAATGCTTAAAATGCGTTTTGTGAAAGTAAATCTACATTAACATCGGTATCAAATGCGATTAAGCTTGTGAAATGGTAGTTGGTACTTTTGAAGTAATTGATCTTGGTCTATATCAGCTGTGTCATCATTCTAATTGTACGTAAATGTCAAACATAGCGGAGTCCGGAATTATATAGTTGTAATTTATTTTTGTGTTTCATAAAACAAAAAGGACGAATAAGATTACGTTAGAGAACGTGTCATATATTTATTTTAAATTGAAAGCAATTCTGATGACTTAAGGCTGTTTCAAAACATAAAACTGACTGAATTTAATTCTGTTTAAGTTTCCGAACTAAAGCCCAGTTTGCTCAAGTGATATTTTTGCTTTAAATCCACCAACGGTTTCTCATATCTAATTCTGCTTTCTACATATAACACTCTTATTAATATATCGCTGAACTAAAACATTTCAAAATCTGCAATATGTTACTGAAGTACTCTGAGGATGAACATGGAAGGTGGAAACGCACCAGAGCGTGCGACTAGCTGCCGTTTTTCTATGTTGCCCGCCGACTGGTTAAATACAATGGCATTGGTGTTTATTTGAAACGCGAAAACTTGATTTAGAGAGATGTTACCAGCACCAGCGCATTCAATTATTGTTTAATTGCATTGCGTTTAGGTATATGTGGAGAAAGATGCAAGCAGTTAATGTACGTGATTGCATAGAAATAGTGCAGCCGACATTTCCAGTCAAGATTAATGCATGCGAGACTTCTAGAACTGAGAGCCGCATGTCTAATATTGCTATTCATATATATTAGGTACGGTTTGATCCTCGCTAGTCAGGTTGCCGACGTACTCTAATGATGATCATGCAAGGTCGAAAAGCGTTAGTGCGTGCGCCTGGCGGTAGTTTTGCTAAGTTTTCCCACGACTGGTTAAATACAATGCGATTGGAGTTTATTTCAAGCTCGCAAGCTTGATTTAAAGAACTATATCCACCACCTGCGCAGTCAAATATTGTGTAATGATAGTGCTTTTAAATTAGTAGGTGTAAACCACATTCGTGCACAAATATTGAAATATACTTATGAGAAGCTGATTTTAATATTGTAGCATTCTACATTTTAGCAATGCAAAATTTCATTTACGATATACTTTATAATCTCATGTATCAATGCACGAATATTTAATAGAGAATTTATCGATCAAAACAGTAACGTTGGCGTTTATAACCGATTCGTAAATCGACCTAAATAGACGATTAGAGGACTATTCGAGGCAGAGATTAACTTATTCGTCCTCAAATAGAAATCGCGTAAATATTACCACTAATTTCCAATATCTGTCAAATGTTCGGCAAAATATGTTAGATTTGCATTTTGGAACGGATAAGCAAACGAGTATACAACGGTATTTTGATGACATTAAATAGGACATAGAAGATCGACTGAAAATGTTAAGCGACGTTTCGCAAATCAGAGTTGTGATAAATAGAGTAGCGGAAGGAAATAATTATGTGTGGACATTAAAAAACATTAAGATTCATATATACCTGTCCGTTCATAATGTTAGGCATGATACAAACTATGGGATGTTCAATACTGGTATCATTGTGTTTGGTGTTCATACATATACCATAATTGCATATTTACGACTTGTAAATAAATGTCTTTAATCTCATCCTTTTTGCAGAGACAAAATTAAGCGAAGTCGAAATTGGTCGGAAGTACAATTTTTGCGAGATTGAAATAGGCACAACACTTATTGTGATATACCGATTTCATATTAGAAAATTTATGTAATTTTAAATGAGAAATAAATCATGATTTAAATTTCTAATTTATTATAAATCAGGTACACCAACCACGGATAGAGAATTCGATTTTTCTTCTTGCCATTTTTCAAATTGGCTGTAATATCTAGAACCATGTGAAGGAAATCATTTGTAAGTAAATTTGGATAAATTTGATTTATATTTTACATTAGCCAACAGCAAACAGAATCGGAAGAATACATAAGGAGGCCCACAGAGAAACAAACATTTGAACAGTTTATATTCGAATCATGTACGAATTTATTTTATTCATTTTATTGTGGATTATGTGTCTAGCATATAATAGCCTCGCCGGGCGCAATACCTTCTATTATGTTGCGTTAAAAATTAGCTGCAATGACGCCTGAACGATATTTAGAATGTTATATAACATGTGGTTAAATCTTCCAAAAATTCCTTCCGCATGCCAGCCGTTTTTTTTCTAAAATGCTAGTTAATTCACAAAATTGATTAAAGTTTCTATCGGGTCAGCTTGGTACATTGAGCAGGTTTGACGTTGGTATAAATATGTAAATTTGGAATTTTCGACGTCAGAAAGCTTAGTATTCAGGCTTTAGTTGAACACGCATTTTACAACTATACAATTTGCGAATATGTACATAGTTAGAATATTTCATCGTCAATTTTTCATCAAATTTAACTATGATTACGAAGTTCCCGTCAATTTAACTCAGATATATATGATAGCAATTCTTCATAAATTTTTAAAGCTGTGATGTTTGCTTATTTGGATTAAGACATCAGCTAGAATACTTTCTTATGGACAGCCCAATTTACCTAATTTAGGTGCGTGATATTTGCACCATTTCAAAAGTAATAAACTAATTTAACGTACGGATTGAAGAGAAATATTTCATGAATTGTAGACTATTGTAAGATGGGTGGAGCCTATCGGGAAATAAATCAGAGCGAACGGATGGTTCTGTCAACAGCGGAGTTTGTCTATAGATTTCTGAAACGGAACAAAATCTCTTTTAGTCTTTTACATCCTAAAATTTAACCTTATTTCCAAATGCTAAATTTTGGCATACACAATTGTTTAAAACTTCATTTTATACTGGTTGTAGGAATTCTGAACATTTTTGTAAACAATTCTTGTTGTCGAGTGTTGACTTTTGATAATATTTTTATGATTAGAGGAAGGATACTTTCTTAGATTTATTTTTTTACATTCGGTCTGGTCTTCAGTCTGACCGCGTGGGTGCCGACAGGTTATATTCAATCGCAAGTGCTTACGTCCGCATTCCTTCTCTGGAAAACAGCAGAAATTTGCAATATGCCAAATGATGACTGCTAATATATAAAAGATTTGGACGGCAACGACTCCTAGAGAAATATCTGTTATATATGATATGTAATCTATTATACCGTCATATTTGAATTACACATAGTCGTATACGTTAATCAGTCTATGAGTCACATTTGGCAAAATGTTTTCTTACTAAGGAAGATCAAAGATGTAAGTCACTCATGAAATGTGTTTATATAATGAACGATGCAATCTGACCTCAAAATATTGGATGGTAATTAAGCTATTCATGATATGAGGCATAGCCAAATATTTTAAGTCCAACAGACAAATGAGGTATGGTAAGTCCGTACTGCCCGATTATTGGAAAAATTCGTTTCATGAATAATGTATTTTTCATTAAGAAATGTGGGATAATTGTGCAATTTACAAGAACATCAGTAGGTATGGGAAATTTGGACGATGAACCCTCATCTATGATATATATTATGAAGTTATATTTTACATTTCCATATTAATAAATGTTGGACATTTATTTTCTATCTGTAAAAGACAAGATATTTGGAATCGTAGGATGTATGGCAGATTTTGAAAATAAATTTTCTACTCAATATATACACACGATATTTGGACGTTGTGTTTTACATTAACACATTTTGTAATTCACCAATTTTATAGCCGACAATGATACATGATTCGGTTAGACAAATTAATCTCCTATTAAGCTCTGCCAATACTGCGACCGCTTCAAAATTATTCAAGACTCTTTCTATATTTGGATGATACCACCTCCAAATATGTTTTGAGGTATTTCTTAGCCGATATTCGCACTCTCATGTAATATGAGACAAGGGAATATTGGCTATTACTTCCAAGGATTTTGGAATAGTAAAATATTTACTCTATAGTACAGATATGATGAATGGTTGACCGTTGAGTCGTCTAATAATAAAATTGGGAAAACACACAAATAAAAATAATTCCTCAAACGTAGCATCAAATCGCTTTCAAAAATGTAATTCAAATCATCTAAAACCGTGAACTCGTTGAATAAATAAATACTACCCAGAACATTTCGAAAATTCTAAACATTATATTGATATCCAGTATTAACAGTCTATCAAGGAAGGTCGCAAGGGATTGGTTTTTAAATCTATTTTATAAATTAAGTAAATAACTATCAAATGCAGAAAATATTTCAATTATTAACTGATATTTGTACGCTGCGAGTAATGAATAAAAATATCTATTTCGTAAATTACAACTACTCGCAACAACAATTACAGATGCATTAATATACGAGTAAAAAATTTCCAAATTCTATATAAATTTCATTAATATTATTTACAAAATTATGCGTGATAATAAAAACAACATGTGTTTGATGAGGTGAAAATGATGTCACGTGCAACATATTACTTCGAAAAGTGGAGACTTATGTCAGTAGGTTCTTCAAAATAGGGTATATAATCTGCTTTGTAGAATTACATCATCAATTCATCAAGCATGAACAAGCCAACTTTTGCTCTTTTCTTCGTTCTGGCTCTTGCCGGCAACATCCGTTTCAGCTACGCCGGCGGCTATGGCTCAGCTGCAGCAGAGAGCTATGCGCCCAAGTATGAGGAGAGCTATGCGCCCAAATCCGAAGAAAGCTACGCCCCCAAGTATGAGGAAAGTTATGCCCCCAAGTACGAGAGCTACGCTCCCAAGTATGAGGACAAATACGAAGTGAAATACGTTCCTAAATATGAGACGAAACAGGAGAAGCGCCTCGTCAAGTCTTACCACAAGAAGTACGTCAAGAAGTACATTCCCAAGGTGGAGACGCACGTTGTCACCAAGTACCACACCAAGGTTGTACCCAAGGTCGTTAAGAAGTACAAGAAGGTTGTCGTCAAGAAGTCTGTGCCTAAATATGGTTCAAAGGTTGTCGACGTGAAATACGGTGCCCCCAGCGCTGGTCAAGTGACCTACGGTGGTTCCTATGAGCCCAGCTATGGTTCCGAGTCAAAGTACGAGCCCAGCTATGGTCATGAGTCATACTCTGAGCCCAGCTATGGTCATGATTCCTACTCCGAGCCCAGCTATGGTCATGAGTCCTACTCTGAGCCCAGCTACGGATATGAATCCAAGGCTTCACCAAGCTACTATTAAATTAATGCAAAATAAATTGCACTCTATCTAAATAAACTTGTATTCCCTCATCCTACTTTTGTGAAACTTTCACATTTGTGTTAGTCTAAATTTTAATTTCCTGATCATTGTAGTATGGTGATTTGACTGTTTGAATTTTAGGTAAGTTAGTTTTGGATAATTCAATGTTTCCAGTTAATATCATCTGATTCGCACCATATTACGGAAATTACATTGGATTTGAATATGTCATATTTCGTCTGCGTTATTTTAAATATGCTAACTATTATGTATTTCAAACATTTACGCGCAGACATTATAATGCTTAAAATGCGTTTTGTGAAAGTAAATCTACATTAACATCGGTATCAAATGCGATTAAGCTTGTGAAATGGTAGTTGGTACTTTTGAAGTAATTGATCTTGGTCTATATCAGCTGTGTCATCATTCTAATTGTACGTAAATGTCAAACATAGCGGAGTCCGGAATTATATAGTTGTAATTTATTTTTGTGTTTCATAAAACAAAAAGGACGAATAAGATTACGTTAGAGAACGTGTCATATATTTATTTTAAATTGAAAGCAATTCTGATGACTTAAGGCTGTTTCAAAACATAAAACTGACTGAATTTAATTCTGTTTAAGTTTCCGAACTAAAGCCCAGTTTGCTCAAGTGATATTTTTGCGTTAAATCCACTAACGGTTTCTCATATCTAATTCTGCTTTCTACATATAACACTCTTATTAATATATCGCTGAACTAAAACATTTCAAAATCTGCAATATGTTACTGAAGTACTCTGATGATGAACATGGAAGGTCGAAACGCGTCAGTGCGTGCGACTAGCTGCCGTTTTTCTATGTTGCCCGCTGACTGGTTAAATACAATGGGATTGGTGTTTATTTGAAACTCGGAAACTTGATCTAAAGAGATGTTACCAGCACCAACGCATTCAATTATTGTTTAATTGCATTGCGTTTAGGTATATATGGCGAAAGATGCAAGCAGTTAATGTACGTGATTGCATAGAAATTGTGCAGCCGACATTTCCGGTCAAGTTTAATGCATGCCAGACCTCTAGAACTGAGTGCCGCATGTCTAATTTTGCTATCCATATATATTATGTACGGTTTGATGCTCGCTAGTCAGGTTGCCGTCGTACTCTAATGATGATCATGCAAGGTCGAAACGCGTTAGTGCGTGCGCCTGGCGGTAGTTTTGCTAAGTTTTCCGACGACTGGTTAAATACAATGCGATTGGAGTTTATTTCAAGCTTGCAAGCTTGATTTAAAGAACTATATCCACCACCTGCGCAGTCAAATATTGTGTAATCATATTGCTTTTAAATTAGTAGGTGTTAACCACATTCGTGCACAAATATTGAAATATACTTATGAGAAGCTGATTTGAATATTGTAGCAGTCTACATTTTAGCAATGCAAAATTTCACTTACGCTATACTTTATAATCTCATGTATCAATGCACGAATATTTAATAGAGAATTTATCGATCAAAACATTAACGTTGGCGTTTATAACCGATTCGTAAATCGACCTAAATAGACGATTAGAGGACTATTCGAGGCAGAGATTAACTTATTCGTCCTCAAATAGAAAACGCGTAAATATTACCACTAATTTCCAATATTTGTCAAATGTTCGGCAAAATATATTAGATTTGCATTTAGGAACGGATAAGCAAACGAGTATACAACGGTATTTTGATGACATTAAATAGGACATAGAAGATCGACTGAAAATGTTAAGCGACGTTTCGCAAATCAGAGTTGTGATAAATAGAGTAGCGGAAGGAAATAATTATGTCTGGACATTAAAAAACATTAAGATTCATATATACCTGTCCGTTCATAATGTTAGGCATGATACAAACTATGGGATGTTCAATACTGGTATCATTGTGTTTGGTGTTCATACATAAACCATAATTGTATATTTACGACTTGTAAATAAATGTCTTTATTCTCATCCTTTTTGCAGAGACAAAATTAAGCGAAATCGAAATTGGTCGTAAGTACAATTTTTGCGAGATTGAAATAGGCACAACACATATTTTGATATACCGATTTCATATTAGAAAATTTATGTAATTTTAAATGAGAAATAAATCATGATTTAAATTTCGAATTTATTATAAATCAGGTACACCAACCACGGATAGAGAATTCGATTTCTCTTCTTGCCATTTTTCAAATTGGCTGTAATATCTAGAACCATGTGAAGGAAATCATTTGTAAGTCAATTTGGACAAATTTGATTTATATTTTACATTAGCCAACAACAAACAGAATCGGAAGAATACATAAGGAGGCCCACACAGAAACAAACATTTCAACAGTTTATATTCGAATCATGTACGAATTTATTTTATTCATTTTATTGTAGATTATGTGTCTAGCATATAATAGCCTCGCCGGGCGCAATACCTTCTATTATGTTGCGTTAAAAAATAGCTGCAATAACGCCTGAACGATATTTAGAATGTTATACAACATGTGGTTAAATCTTCCGAAAATTCCTTCCGCATGCCAGCCGATTTTTTTCTAAAATTCTAGTTAATTCTCAAAATTGATTAAAGTTTCTATCGGGTCAGCTTGGTACATTGAGCAGGTTTGACGTTGGTATAAATATTTAAATTTGGAATTTTCGACGTCAGAAAGCTTAGCATTCAAGCTTTCGTTGAACACGCGTTTTACAATTATACAATTTGCCAATATGTACATAGTTAGAATATTTAATCGTCAATTTTTCGTCAAATTTAACTATGATTACGAAGTTCCCGTCAATTTAACTCAGATATATATGATAGCAATTCTTCATAAATTATTAAAGCTGTGATGTTTGCTTATTTGGATCAAGACATCAGCTAAAATACTTCCTTATGGACAGCCCAATTTACCTAATTTAGGTGCGTGATATTTGCACCATTTCAAAAGTAATAAACTAATTTAACGTACGAAGTGAAGAGAAATATTTCATGAATTGTAGACTATTGTAAGATGGGTGGAGCCTATCGGGAAATAAATCAGAGCGAACGGATGGTTCTGTCAACAGCGGAGTTTGTCTATAGATTTTTGAAACGGAACAAAATCTCTTTTAGTCTTTTAAATCCTAAAATTTAACCTTATTTCAAAATGCTAAATTTTGGCATACACAATTGTTTAAAACTTCATTTTAGGAATTCTGAACATTTTTGTAAACAATTCTTGTTGTCAAGTGTTGACTTTTGATAATATTTTTATGATTAGAGGAAGGATACTTTCTTAGATTTATTTTTTTACATTCGGTCTGGTCTTCAGTCTGACCGCGTGGGTGCCGACAGGTTATTTTCAATCGCAAGTGCTTACGACCGCATTCCTTCTCTGGAAAACAGCAGAAATTTGCAATATGTCAAATGATGACTGCTAATATATAAAAGATTTGGACGGCAACGACTCCTAGAGAAATATCTGTTATATATGATATGTAATCTATTATACCGTCATATTTGAATTACACATAGTCGTATACGTTAATCAGTCTATGAGTCACATTTGGCGAAATGTTTTCTTACTAAGGAAGATCAAAGATGTAAGTCACTCATGAAATGTGTTTATATAATGAACGATGCAATCTGACCTCAAAATATTGGATGGTAATTAAGCTATTCATGATATGAGGCATAGCCAAATATTTTAAGTCCAACAGACAAATGAGGTATGGTAAGTCCGTACTGCCCGATTATTGGAAAAATTCGTTTCATGAATAATGTATTCTTTATTAAGAAATGTTGGATAATTGTGCAATTTACAAGAACATCAGTAGGTATGGGAAATTTGGACGATGAACCCTCATCTATGATATATATTATGAAGTTATATTTTACATTTCCATATTAATAAATGTTGGACATTTATTTTCTATCTGTAAAAGACAAGATATTTGGAATCGTAGGATGTATGGCAGATTTTGAAAATAAATTTTCTACTCAATATATACACACGATATTTGGACGTTGTGTTTTACATTAACACATTTTGTAATTCACCAATTTTATAGCCGACAATGATACATGATTCGGTTAGACAAATTAATCTCCTATTAAGCTCTGCCAATACTGCGACCGCTTCAAAATTATTCAAGACTCTTTCTATATTTGGATGATACCACCTCCAAATATGTTTTGAGGTATTTCTTAGCCGATATTCGCACTCTCATGTAATATGAGACAAGGGAATATTGGCTATTACTTCCAAGGATTTTGGAATAGTAAAATATTTACTCTATAGTACAGATATGATGAATGGTTGACCGTTGAGTCGTCCAATAATAAAATTGGGAAAACACACAAATAAAAATAATTCCTCAAACGTAGCATCAAATCGCTTTCAAAAATGTAATTCAAATCATCTAAAACCGTGAACTCGTTGAATAAATAAATACTACCCAGAACATTTCGAAAATTCTAAACATTATATTGATATCCAGTATTAACAGTCTATCAAGGAAGGTCGCAAGGGATTGGTTTTTAAATCTATTTTATAAATTAAGTAAATAACTATCAAATGCAGAAAATATTTCAATTATTAACTGATATTTGTACGCTGCGAGTAATGAATAAAAATATCTATTTCGTAAATTACAACTACTCGCAACAACAATTACAGATGCATTAATATACGAGTAAAAAATTTCCAAATTCTATATAAATTTCATTAATATTATTTACAAAATTATGCGTGATAATAAAAACAACATGTGTTTGATGAGGTGAAAATGATGTCACGTGCAACATATTACTTCGAAAAGTGGAGACTTATGTCAGTAGGTTCTTCAAAATAGGGTATATAATCTGCTTTGTAGAATTACATCATCAATTCATCAAGCATGAACAAGCCAACTTTTGCTCTTTTCTTCGTTCTGGCTCTTGCCGGCAACATCCGTTTCAGCTACGCCGGCGGCTATGGCTCAGCTGCAGCAGAGAGCTATGCGCCCAAGTATGAGGAGAGCTATGCGCCCAAATCCGAAGAAAGCTACGCCCCCAAGTATGAGGAAAGTTATGCCCCCAAGTACGAGAGCTACGCTCCCAAGTATGAGGACAAATACGAAGTGAAATACGTTCCTAAATATGAGACGAAACAGGAGAAGCGCCTCGTCAAGTCTTACCACAAGAAGTACGTCAAGAAGTACATTCCCAAGGTGGAGACGCACGTTGTCACCAAGTACCACACCAAGGTCGTACCCAAGGTCGTTAAGAAGTACAAGAAGGTTGTCGTCAAGAAGTCTGTGCCTAAATATGGTTCAAAGGTTGTCGACGTGAAATACGGTGCCCCCAGCGCTGGTCAAGTGACCTACGGTGGTTCCTATGAGCCCAGCTATGGTTCCGAGTCAAAGTACGAGCCCAGCTATGGTCATGAGTCATACTCTGAGCCCAGCTATGGTCATGATTCCTACTCCGAGCCCAGCTATGGTCATGAGTCCTACTCTGAGCCCAGCTACGGATATGAATCCAAGGCTTCACCAAGCTACTATTAAATTAATGCACAATAAATTGCACTCTATCTAAATAAACTTGTATTCCCTCATCCTACTTTTGTGAAACTTTCACATTTGTGTTAGTCTAAATTTTAATTTCCTGATCATTGTAGTATGGTGATTTGACTGTTTGAATTTTAGGTAAGTTAGTTTTGGATAATTCAATGTTTCCAGTTAATATCATCTGATTCGCACCATATTACGGAAATTACATTGGATTTGAATATGTCATATTTCGTCTGCGTTATTTTAAATATGCTAACTATTATGTATTTCAAACATTTACGCGCAGACATTATAATGCTTAAAATGCGTTTTGTGAAAGTAAATCTACATTAACATCGGTATCAAATGCGATTAAGCTTGTGAAATGGTAGTTGGTACTTTTGAAGTAATTGATCTTGGTCTATATCAGCTGTGTCATCATTCTAATTGTACGTAAATGTCAAACATAGCGGAGTCCGGAATTATATAGTTGTAATTTATTTTTGTGTTTCATAAAACAAAAAGGACGAATAAGATTACGTTAGAGAACGTGTCATATATTTATTTTAAATTGAAAGCAATTCTGATGACTTAAGGCTGTTTCAAAACATAAAACTGACTGAATTTAATTCTGTTTAAGTTTCCGAACTAAAGCCCAGTTTGCTCAAGTGATATTTTTGCTTTAAATCCACCAACGGTTTCTCATATCTAATTCTGCTTTCTACATATAACACTCTTATTAATATATCGCTGAACTAAAACATTTCAAAATCTGCAATATGTTACTGAAGTACTCTGATGATGAACATGGAAGGTCGAAACGCACCAGAGCGTGCGACTAGCTGCCGTTTTTCTATGTTGCCCGCCGACTGGTTAAATACAATGGCATTGGTGTTTATTTGAAACGCGAAAACTTGATTTAGAGAGATGTTACCAGCACCAGCGCATTCAATTATTGTTTAATTGCATTGCGTTTAGGTATATGTGGAGAAAGATGCAAGCAGTTAATGTACGTGATTGCATAGAAATAGTGCAGCCGACATTTCCAGTCAAGATTAATGCATGCGAGACTTCTAGAACTGAGAGCCGCATGTCTAATATTGCTATTCATATATATTAGGTACGGTTTGATCCTCGCTAGTCAGGTTGCCGTCGTACTCTAATGATGATCATGCAAGGTCGAAACGCGTTAGTGCGTTCGCCTGGCGGTAGTTTGGCTATGTTTTCCGACGACTGGTTAAATACAATGCGATTGGAGTTTATTTCAAGCTCGCAAGCATGATTTAAAGAACTATATCCACCACCTGCGCAGTCAAATATTGTGTAATCACATTGCTTTTATATTAGTAGGTGTTAAACACATTCGTGCACAAATATTGAAGTATACTTATGAGAAGCTGATTTGAATATTGTAGCATTCTATATTATAGCAATGCCAAATTTCATTTACGCTATACTTTATAACCTCATGTATCAATGCACGAATATTTAATAGAGAATTTTGCGATCAAAACTTTAACGTTGGCGTTTATAACCGATTCGTAAATCGACCTAAATAGACGATTAGAGGACTATTCGAGGCAGAGATTAACTTATTCGTCCTCAAATAGAAATCGCGTAAATATTACCACTAATTTCCAATATCTGTCAAATATTCGGCAAAATATGTCAAATTTGCATTTAGGAACGGATAAGCAAACGAGTATACAACTGTATTTTGATGACATTAAATAGGACATAGAAGATCGACTGAAAATGTTAAGCGACGTTTCGCAAATCAGAGTTGTGATAAATAGAGTAGCGGAAGGAAATAATTATGTCTGGACATTAAAAAACATTAAGATTCATATATACCTGTCCGTTCATAATGTTATGCCTGATAAAATCTATGGGATGTTCAATACCGGTATCATTGTGCTTTGCATTCATACATAAACCTTAATTGTATATTTACGACTTGTAAATAAATGTCTTTATTCTCATTCTTATTGCAGAGACAAAATTAAGCGAAGTCCAAATTGGTCGTAAGTACAATTTTTGGGAGATTGAAATAGGCACAACACATTCTGATAAACTGATTTCATATTAGAAAATTTTTGTAATTTTAAATGAGAAATAAATCATGATTTAAATTTCAAAGTTATTATAAATCAGGTACAACAACCACGGATAGAGAATTCGATTTTTCTTCTTGCCATTTTTCAAATTGGCTGTAATATCTAGAACCATGTGAAGGAAATCATTTGTAAGTCAATTTGGACAAATTTGATTTATATTTTACATTAGCCAACAACAAACAGAATCGGAAGAATACATAATGAGGCCCACACAGAAACAAACATTTGAACAGTTTATATTCGAATCATGTACGAATTTCTTTTATTCATTTTATTGTGGATTATGTGTCTAGCATATAATAGCCTCGCCGTGCGCAATACCTTCTCTTATGTTGCGTTGAAAATTAGCTGCAATAACGCCTGAACGATATTTCGAATGTTATATAACATGTGGTTAAAACTTCCAAAAATTCACTCCGCATGCCAGCCGATTTTTTTCTAAAATACTAGTTAATTCACAAAATTGATTAAAGTTTCTATCGGGTCAGCTTGGTACATTGAGCAGGTTTGACGTTGGTATAAATATGTAAATTTGGAATTTTCGACGTCAGAAAGCTTAGCATTCAAGCTTTAGTTTAACACGTATTTTACAACTATACAATTTGTGAATATGTATATAGTTAGAATATTTAATCGACAATGTTTCGTTTAATTTAACTTTGATTACGAAGTTCCCGACCATTTAACTCAGATATGTATGATAGCAATTCTTCACAAATTTTTAAAGCTGTGATGTTTTCATATTTGGATTAAGAAATCAACTAGAATATCCTCCTTTGGACAGCCCAATTTACCTAATTTAGGTGCGTGATATTTGCACCATTTCAAAGTAATAAACTAATTTAACGTACGGATTGATGAGAATTATTTCATTAATTTTAGATTATTTTAAGATGGGTGGAGCCTATCGGGAAATAAATCAGAGCGAACAGATAGTTCTGTCAACAGCGGAGCTTGTCTATAGATTTCTGAAACGGAGCAAAATATCTTTTAGTCTTTTACATCCTAAAATTTAACCTTATTTCCAAATGCTAAATTTTGGCATACACAATTGTTTAAAACTTCATTTTAAACTGGTTGTAGGAATTCTCAACATTTTTGTAAACAATTCATGTTGTCGAGTGTTGACTTTGGATAATATTTTTATGATTAGAGGAAGGATACTTTATAATATTTAATTCAGTCTGACCGCGTGGGTGCCGACAGGTTATTTTCAATCGCAAGTGCTTACGTCCGCATTCCTTCTCTGGAAAACAGCAGAAATTTGCAATATGCCAAATGATGACTGCTAATATATAAAAGATTTGGACGGCAACGACTTCTAGAGAGATGTCTGTTATATATGATATGTAATCTATTGTACCGTCATATTTGAATTACACATTGTCGTATACGTTAATTAGTCAATGTGTCACATTTGGTGAACTGTTTTCTAACTAAGGAAGACCAAAGATATAAGTCACTTATGAAATGTGCTTATACAATGAACGATGCAATCTGACCTCAAAATATTGGATGGTAATTAAGCTATTCATGATATGAGGCGTAGCCAAATATTTTAAGTCCAGCAGACAAATGAGGTATGGTAATTCCGTACTGCCCGATTATTGGAACAATTCGTTTCATGAATGATGTATTGTTTATTGAGAAATGTGAGATAATTAAGCAAATTTCATGTGAATCACTGGGAATGTACATATCCATAGCAGGAGGTACTGCAGATTTTGAATCTACATTTTCTACTCAATACGTATACGATAGTTCAAGGCTGCGTCTTATATTTAAACATTTTATAATTCGTCATTACAATCGCCTACAACGATGCATCATTTTGTTAAACAGTGAAATCTCTTTGAAAGCTAATTCTGTCTTGCAACCGCTTCATCTCCATTTAAGAATCGTGGGATAATTAATCCATGCCAAATCAAATCCTGATTTAAGGTATTTCCTTAGCAGAATTTTAGGCTCTCAAGAAAAATAGAATTAGTACACCATGACTATTATTACCAAGGAATTTGTAGTAGTAAAATATGTACTCGATAGTAATGAGAGGATGAATAGTTGGCCAGTATATCGTCCTATAAAGAAATTTGTAAAACGCAAAATTTTGTGTAAATTCTCTACATTAGCATCAATGCGATTTAAAAAGTTAAACTCAAATAATCTAAACCTCTGATGTTTTTGTTTCAGTAAGTAATTTATACAAAATAATTGGACATTATAAACGATATATTGATATGTAAAATGAACAATATATTAAAGGAGGAGTGTCGGGAAATTATTATCAAAGTCGGTCTATAATGCCATGTAAATAAAAAGCATTGACATGGAAAAGGTATTTGAATTATTTACTCATATTTTATCGTTGAATTAAATGTACGACTACTCGGAACGAAACTTACCAATGAATTGATTCACGTGAAACAAATTATTCCAAAATTCAACAGAAGTCTCGGCAGATGTTTTGACAAATATTTTTTATGTTAATAAAAGCATCATGTGTTTGATAGAGGAAAAAATGATTTCACGTGCAAACAATTCGTCAGATCAATGGAAACTGATGTCCGTATATTTTGAAAAAATGGTATATAATCTGCTCTGCAGAATTACATTATCAATTCATCAAGCATGAACAAGCCAACTTTTGCTCTTTTCTTCGTTCTGGCTCTTGCTGGCAACATCCGTTTCAGCTACGCCGGCGGCTATGGCTCAGCTGCAGCAGAGAGCTATGCGCCCAAGTATGAGGAGAGCTATGCGCCCAAATACGAAGAAAGCTACGCCCCCAAGTATGAGGAAAGTTATGCCCCCAAGTACGAGAGCTACGCTCCCAAGTATGAGGACAAATACGAAGTGAAATACGTTCCTAAATATGAAAAGAAACACGAGAAGTATCTCGTCAAATCTTACCACAAGAAGTACGTCAAGAAGTACATTCCCAAGGTGGAGACGCACGTTGTCACCAAGTACCACACCAAGGTTGTACCGAAGGTCGTTAAGAAGTACAAGAAGGTTGTCGTCAAGAAGTCTGTGCCTAAATACGGTTCAAAGGTTGTCGACGTGAAATACGGTGCCCCCAGCGCTGGTCAAGTGACCTACGGTGGTTCCTATGAGCCCAGCTATGGTTCCGAGTCAAAGTACGAGCCCAGCTATGGTCATGAGTCATACTCTGAGCCCAGCTATGGTCATGAGTCCTACTCCGAGCCCAGCTATGGTCATGAGTCCTACTCTGAGCCCAGCTACGGATATGAATCCAAGGCTTCACCAAGCTACTATTAAATTAATGCAAAATAAATTGCACTCTATCTAAATAAACTTGTATTCTCTCATCCTAATTTTGTGATACTTTCACATTTGTCTTAGTTTAAATATTAATATTCTGATCATTATGGTAAGTTGATTTGATTGCTTGAATATTATGTACGTTAATATTGACTAATTAAAATGTATTAAATTAAAATCAATTGATTCGGGCCATGTTTTGGCAATTATATTTAATTTTAAAATATTTTGCATTACATTTGTAAATCAATTCTGATAGCATCAATTTAGGTTGTAATATAATACTGACTGTACTTATTTACAAATTATTTTCCAAACTAATTCCCAGTTTAGGCCACTGATATTTCGTGCAGAAATTCCACTTAACCTTTCTTTTATGTTATACTGTTCTCTGCACGTGACACTCTTATTGACAACTCGGTGTAATACAACATTTGAAAGTCGGTATTTTGTTTCTGACTGATAGAATTTTTACCTGGCACAAATTTATTGGTTGTTGTTTACCCTATTCGTGCGCAAATATATCGTATATTTAGGAGAAGCGTGTATGAATATTGTTGTTTTCTACGTTTGAACAATGACAAATTTCATTTCCAATATATTTTACATCCTTATCTATACAATTGAGGTATATTTATTGGAGAATTTCACCGATAAAAACCGTAAATTTTCCTTTAATATCCGACTGATAAACGGACCTACATAGACAGTTAAAAGACTTTTCTAGCCGGAGGTAAAATAGCTCGTGCTCATATGGAAATCGCCTGACTTTCCGCACTAATTGCAAATATCTGTCATAAGAATCAACAATTGGTAAATTTTTCTCTTTAGGAACAGTTAAGCAATCGCGTATTAAAAGTTTTTATGATGACATTATTTAGGACATAGAATATCGTCTGACAATTTTAATTTATGTTTCTCAATTTGCAAACGTGTAAAAAAGCATTCCGAAATTAATTAATATTGCCCAAACAATAAAACTTAAGAATCATAAATACCCGGTCTGTTTTACTCTTATGCATACTATATTCAATGGGATGGCAATAATAGAATCGATTTGTTTGACGATTGGAAATGAACCCAAATTCTTATATTCCCGACTTTTCATTAAATGCCTCTATCATCCTTCTAGTCATAGCGAAGTAATTAACTAAAACATTTAAAAAAATAATTTTCGCGATCTTCGGATATGCACATATTATATCGTAATAAACTGAAGGATTATCAGAATAATTATGAAATCTGAGTAGGAAAATAAACCATGATTGAAAGCATAAATTTATTCTCAATCAGTTAAAGAAAAACACGTATAGAAATGACCATTTTTATTTACGCCACATCTCATCTCGCCTTTATTACACAGTATTATATATAGTCAATTATTTGGAAAGCTAGATAGATAAATATATGTTAAACAAATGTATTAGGCAACAACAAACAGATGTGGAAACGTACATTCTGCTGCATAAACAAAAACATCCTTTTCACCAGTATATATTCGAATCATGAACTAATTCCATTCTCCTTTTTAGCTGATGATTAAGATTTAATCGAATAAGAGATGCCATCGGGATCAATTCTGTTAAGCATTTTGCATTGAAATTGAACGGCGTATCCGCTAGATTTAGATTTTACAATTTACGCCCAATGTGTTCAAAAATTGTAGACACTTCCACCCACATATGCGCTCAGTTTTATTCCAAAATGATTATTAATTCGCAAAATGCATTCATAATTTATTAGGACCTACATAGTGCG
Source organism: Eudiplozoon nipponicum (assembly GCA_029291075.1). Lineage (NCBI taxonomy): Eukaryota > Metazoa > Platyhelminthes > Monogenea > Mazocraeidea > Diplozoidae > Eudiplozoon > Eudiplozoon nipponicum. The sequence continues at coordinate 24,343 of JAQBSW010004075.1, forward strand.
CTGTATGGTCTATTAATGTGCAACGTTAGAATGTTTTATTGAGGTGCGTATTTTCTTCACACTTTTATAAAAACATGAGCATCGATGTATGAAAAGGCGTCGTTATTACAATTTGGCGTGCGCAAAGTCGCTGCGTTTTGTATGTTTCCGCTAAATGTTTCTGGTGATGCGCCTGATTTAAAAAGCCAACCTCATTTAGCGTCCTTTCGTTGTGCGCGGTTTCACTGCTATTTGTTGCAGCTGATTTCAAATATGTTGGTCAACATCTATTCCATGTATTCGTTTTCTGTTAAAGCCTTTATTAGCGCCGGCAGTCCTCACAGTGGAGGTCAACAGAAATGGTTTGCTCCATGCTATTCGATAAATCGCGTATCCATATTCTTCTTTGGGGACTTCGTACAGCGCTTTTTTAATGAAATTATTTGTGCAGTCAATGTCTGATATGGGTGTATTCCACTTAATAGAAATATTTCAAGTAAAGTTTAGGCTGAAGTTTTCCGAGCTCGCAAGTAGACATTTTGTGAATATGTACACCGTTTAAATATTTAACCGTCATTTTTACCTTAACTTTAATTATGATTGCTAAGTTGTCGTCCAATTCAGGCAGATATTTTATAGCTTTGATGTGTCCCTTTAATAATTTATGACATCCACTAGAATACCTTGTAATGGACAGCCCAAATCCACCTTATTGAGTTGAGTGAAATTTGGATCATTTTATATGCAATAAACACATTTAACATAAAAATATATGAGAACTGTTACATAAATTGTAGGATATGCTACGTAGGACGGAGCCTATCAGTAAACATACATAAGGAAATAATGGTTCTGTCAACAGCGGAGATTGTCTATAGACCTCCGAAACGGAAAAATATTTTTTAGTTATTCACATTCTATAATTTAACTTTATTTGCAAATGCTTAAGTTTGGCATACACAATTGTTTAAAACTCCATTTTATACTGGTTGTATGAATTATCCTCATTTTTGTGGACAATTTTTGACACTAGATATTATTGGTATGCTTAGCCGCAGGATACTCACTCAATTTACTTTAACAAAATTCTGCATGTTAATAAAAACATCATCTGCTTGATAAGATGAAAATGATTTCAAATGCAATAAATTATTCCGCCGCTCCAGTAGAGTGCTACGCTCCCAAGGACGAGAAGCGCTATGCGCCAAATTACAAAGAATGTAACGTTCCCAAGTTTCAGCAAATGTATGCTCCAAGTACGAGGACAAATACTAAGGAAATTACGTTACCGAATATATGAAGAAATTCAAGAAGCATCTCGTCAAGTCTTACCACAAGAAGTACGTCAAGAAGTACATTCCCAAGGTAGAGACGCATGTTGTCACCAAGTACCACACCAAGGCAGTATCCAGGGTCGTAAAGAAGTAAAAGAAGGTTGTCATCAAGTAGTCTGTTCCTAAATACGGTTCAAAGGTTGTCGACATGACATATGGCGCCCCCAGCGCTGACCAACTGACCTACGATGGTGCCTTTGGGCCCAGCTATGGTTCTGAGTCAAGGTATGCGCCCAGCCATGTTTATGAGTCCTACTCTGAGCCCAGCTATGGTCATGAGTCCTACACTGCACCCATCTACGGCTATGTATCCAAGGCTTCACCAAGCCACTTTTAAATTAATTCACAATAAATTACACTCTATCTAAAGTAAACTTGTATTCTTTGCTTTGAACAATGTTTAAACATTCATGTTCGGATTAGCTTATTTTTAATTTACGTGATCACGAAGATATGGGGTTTTGACTAGGTTGAATGCCAGCTCAGCCATCTTCGAATTTTGCATGTTTAGTTAAATGTTATTTAAGAAATGCCAGTTCTTCAAATTGAAATTCTTCAAATAATATTTTCCCGTTTCTACAATCGATGTGTCTATCAAAAGTTAATTAAACAATCTTAGTAGCTACTCAGTGCACTATGTATGCTAGACTGGCCGTTTACTAAAAAAGCAAATTCGGGAGCATTTTAGACTGAGGAAAATTGATTACGAGTTGGACGTTTCCACAGGAATCAGACTACGACTATACGTCCGTGTTTAAATTTATGGTGACATACATCAGATTTGGGTTTGGTACATCGTCGTTGATTTTTGTCGTTGATTGTATTTCACGCTTGCTGCAACAAACATTTAGATTTGTTTGGTTTCTTAAAATGTTATTTATGCCATGCCAAATTTTCCCATTGAAATAAGTTAAACAATATTTTATCTATTCTGCAATCGATGTGTCTAACATTTATTATTTAAAAAATTGGGCATTTTTCTGCAATACATGACCACAATGCTCGCAAAATTACACCGTAAATTAGAAGTATTCACAGGTATTTATCAAAATAAAAATCGAAATATTTTACGAGCAGTCGAAGCTGTCCTATGCATTATCCGAAATTCTGGGCTAAATAACGAAATAAAGTTCGTGCAATATTTAAGTGTAAATTGGTAATTTTTTGCGTGCGTCCGCACCTGTGCTTTTCCTGCTTTCTCTCATTCTGCTTAATGAATGTAATTAATCCAACCTAATTGCACTTGCCTTGCAAAGATTGCCTTTTTAAAGAACCAGATTTTACAATCGATTTGAGATCTGTCGAAAGAATAAAAGCATTTTCAACAATGCTGCTCATAATCCCTTTAAAATATAGGTAGTCATCATTATAAGAATTATTTCTTGGTTCAAATTATAAAAGCATATAACGGCTGAACTAACATATTTTACACAACATCGGCCATGTCGAGATATATATATATATATATATATATATATATATATATATATATATATATATATATTAGTCGAAAAGAAGCGTAGTATAATATACATATAAGATGCATAGTTTAAATTAAAAAAATGTATGTACATATTAATTGGAATTCGTGATAATGTCAAACTCGCAACATTGATTTAAGTAATAATCACTACCCGCGCAATTAATTATTATTTAATTATTAATCCACATTGCTACACCACATAGTTCATTAAATGTAATTCAAATCATCTAAAACCGTGAACTCGTTGAATAAATAAATTCTACCCAGAACATTTGGAATATTCTAAACATTATATTGATATACAGTATTAACAGTCTATCAAGGAAGGTCGCAAGGGATTTATTTTTAAATCTATTGTAAAAATTAAGTAAATAACTATCAAATGTAGAACATATTTGAATTATTAACTGATATTTTTACGCTGTGAATAATGAATAAAATTATCTATTTCGGAAATTACAACTACTCGCAACAACAATTAAAGATGCATTAATATACGAGTGAAAATTTCCAAATTCTATATAACTTTCATTAATATTATTTACAAAATTATGCGTGATAATAAGAACATCATGTGTTTGATGAGGTGAAAATGATGTCACGTGCAACATATTACTTCGAAAAGTGGAGACTTATGTCAGTAGGTTCCGCAAAATATGGTATATAATCTGCTCTGTAGAATTACATCATCAATTCATCAAGCATGAACAAGCCAACTTTTGCTTTCTTCTTCGTTCTGGCTCTTGCCGGCAACATCCGTTTCAGCTACGCCGGCGGCTATGGCTCAGCTGCAGCAGAGAGCTATGCGCCCAAGTATGAGGAGAGCTATGCGCCCAAATCCGAAGAAAGCTACGCCCCCAAGTATGAGGAAAGTTATGCCCCCAAGTACGAGAGCTACGCTCCCAAGTATGAGGACAAATACGAAGTGAAATACGTTCCTAAATATGAGACGAAACAAGAGAAGCGCCTCGTCAAGTCTTACCACAAGAAGTACGTCAAGAAGTACATTCCCAAGGTGGAGACGCACGTTGTCACCAAGTACCACACCAAGGTTGTACCGAAGGTTGTTAAGAAGTACAAGAAGGTTGTCGTCAAGAAGTCTGTGCCTAAATACGGTTCAAAGGTTGTCGACGTGAAATACGGTGCCCCCAGCGCTGGTCAAGTGACCTACGGTGGTTCCTATGAGCCCAGCTATGGTTCCGAGTCAAAGTACGAGCCCAGCTATGGTCATGAATCATACTCTGAGCCCAGCTATGGTCATGAGTCCTACTCTGAGCCCAGCTATGGTCATGAGTCCTACTCTGAGCCCAGCTACGGATATGAATCCAAGGCTTCACCAAGCTACTATTAAATTAATGCAAAATAAATTGCACTCTATCTAAATAAACTTGTATTCTCTCATCCTAATTTTGTGATACTTTCACATTTGTCTTAGTTTAAATATTAATATTCTGATCATTATGGTAAGTTGATTTGATTGCTTGAATATTATGTACGTTAATATTGACTAATTAAAATGTATTAAATTAAAATCAATTGATTCGGGCCATGTTTTGGCAATTATATTTAATTTTAAAATATTTTGCATTACATTTGTAAATCAATTCTGATAGCATCAATTTAGGTTGTAATATAATACTGACTGTACTTATTTACAAATTATTTTCCAAACTAATTCCCAGTTTAGGCCACTGATATTTCGTGCAGAAATTCCACTTAACCTTTCTTTTATGTTTTACTGTTCTCTGCACGTGACACTCTTATTGACAACTCGGTGTAATACAACATTTGAAAGTCGGTATTTTGTTTCTGACTGATAGAATTTTTACCTGGCACAAATTTATTGGTTGTTGTTTACCCTATTCGTGCGCAAATATATCGTATATTTAGGAGAAGCGTGTATGAATATTGTTGTTTTCTACGTTTGAACAATGACAAATTTCATTTCCAATATATTTTACATCCTTATCTATACAATTGAGGTATATTTATTGGAGAATTTCACCGATAAAAACCGTAAATTTTCCTTTAATATCCGACTGATAAACGGACCTACATAGACAGTTAAAAGACTTTTCTAGCCGGAGGTAAAATAGCTCGTGCTCATATGGAAATCGCCTGACTTTCCGCACTAATTGCAAATATCTGTCATAAGAATCAACAATTGGTAAATTTTTCTCTTTAGGAACAGTTAAGCAATCGCGTATTAAAAGTTTTTATGATGACATTATTTAGGACATAGAATATCGTCTGACAATTTTAATTTATGTTTCTCAATTTGCAAACGTGTAAAATAGCATTCCGAAATTAATTAATATTGCCCAAACAATAAAACTTAAGAATCATAAATACCCGGTCTGTTTTACTCTTATGCATACTATATTCAATGGGATGGCAATAATAGAATCGATTTGTTTGACGATTGGAAATGAACCCAAATTCTTATATTCCCGACTTTTCATTAAATGCCTCTATCATCCTTCTAGTCATAGCGAAGTAATTAACTAAAACATTTAAAAAAATAATTTTCGCGATCTTCGGATATGCACATATTATATCGTAATAAACTGAAGGATTATCAGAATAATTATGAAATCTGAGTAGGAAAATAAACCATGATTGAAAGCATAAATTTATTCTCAATCAGTTAAAGAAAAACACGTATAGAAATGACCATTTTTATTTACGCCACATCTCATCTCGCCTTTATTACACAGTATTATATATAGTCAATTATTTGGAAAGCTAGATAGATAAATATATGTTAAACAAATGTATTAGGCAACAACAAACAGATGTGGAAACGTACATTCTGCTGCATAAACAAAAACATCCTTTTCACCAGTATATATTCGAATCATGAACTAATTCCATTCTCCTTTTTAGCTGATGATTAAGATTTAATCGAATAAGAGATGCCATCGGGATCAATTCTGTTAAGCATTTTGCATTGAAATTGAACGGCGTATCCGCTAGATTTAGATTTTACAATTTACGCCCAATGTGTTCAAAAATTGTAGACACTTCCACCCACATATGCGCTCAGTTTTATTCCAAAATGATTATTAATTCGCAAAATGCATTCATAATTTATTAGGACCTACATAGTGCGCTGTATGGTCTATTAATGTGCAACGTTAGAATGTTTTATTGAGGAGCGTATTTTCTTCACACTTTTATAAAAACATGAGCATCGATGTATGAAAACGCGTCGTTATTACAATTTGGCGTGCGCAAAGTCGCTGCGTTTTGTATGTTTCCGCTAAATGTTTCTGGTGATGCGCCTGATTTAAAAAGCCAACCTCATTTAGCGTCCTTTCGTTATGCGCGGTTTCACTGCTATTTGTTGCAGCTGATTTCAAATATGTTGGTCAACATCTATTCCATGTATTCGTTTTCTGTTAAAGCCTTTATTAGCGCCGGCAGTCCTCACAGTGGAGGTCAACAGAAATGGTTTGCTCCATGCTATTCGATAAATCGCGTATCCATATTCTTCTTTGGGGACTTCGTACAGCGCTTTTTTAATGAAATTATTTGTGCAGTCAATGTCTGATATGGGTGTATTCCACTTAATAGAAATATTTCAAGTAAAGTTTAGGCTGAAGTTTTCCGAGCTCGCAAGTAGACATTTTGTGAATATGTACACCGTTTAAATATTTAACCGTCATTTTTACCTTAACTTTAATTATGATTGCTAAGTTGTCGTCCAATTCAGGCAGATATTTTATAGCTTTGATGTGTCCCTTTAATAATTTATGACATCCACTAGAATACCTTGTAATGGACAGCCCAAATCCACCTTATTGAGTTGAGTGAAATTTGGATCATTTTATATGCAATAAACACATTTAACATAAAAATATATGAGAACTGTTACATAAATTGTAGGATATGCTACGTAGGACGGAGCCTATCAGTAAACATACATAAGGAAATAATGGTTCTGTCAACAGCGGAGATTGTCTATAGACCTCCGAAACGGAAAAATATTTTTTAGTTATTCACATTCTATAATTTAACTTTATTTGCAAATGCTTAAGTTTGGCATACACAATTGTTTAAAACTCCATTTTATACTGGTTGTATGAATTATCCTCATTTTTGTGGACAATTTTTGACACTAGATATTATTGGTATGCTTAGCCGCAGGATACTCACTCAATTTACTTTAACAAAATTCTGCATGTTAATAAAAACATCATCTGCTTGATAAGATGAAAATGATTTCAAATGCAATAAATTATTCCGCCGCTCCAGTAGAGTGCTACGCTCCCAAGGACGAGAAGCGCTATGCGCCAAATTACAAAGAATGTAACGTTCCCAAGTTTCAGCAAATGTATGCTCCAAGTACGAGGACAAATACTAAGGAAATTACGTTACCGAATATATGAAGAAATTCAAGAAGCATCTCGTCAAGTCTTACAACAAGAAGTACGTCAAGAAATACATTCCCAAGGTAGAGACGCATGTTGTCACCAAGTACCACACCAAGGCAGTATCCAGGGTCGTTAAGAAGTACAAGAAGGTTGTCATCAAGTAGTCTGTTCCTAAATACGGTTCAAAGGTTGTCGACATGACATACGGCGCCCCCAGCGCTGACCAAGTGACCTACGATGGTGCCTTTGGGCCCAGCTATGGTTCTGAGTCAAGGTATGCGCCCAGCCATGTTCATGAGTCCTACTCTGAGCCCAACTATGGTCATGAGTCCTACACTGCACCCATCTACGGCTATGTATCCAAGGCTTCACCAAGCCACTTTTAAATTAATTCACAATAAATTACACTCCATCTAAAGTAAACTTGTATTCTTTGCTTTGAACAATGTTTAAACATTCATGTTCGGATTAGCTTATTTTTAATTTACGTGATCACGAAGATATGGGGTTTTGACTAGGTTGAATGCCAGCTCAGCCATCTTCGAATTTTGCATGTTTAGTTAAATGTTATTTAAGAAATGCCAGTTCTTCAAATTGAAATTCTTCAAATAATATTTTCCCGTTTCTACAATCGATGTGTCTATCAAAAGTTAATTAAACAATCTTAGTAGCTACTCAATGCACTATGTATGCTAGACTGGCCGTTTACTAAAAAAGCAAATTCGGGAGCATTTTAGACTGAGGAAAATTGATTACGAGTTGGACGTTTCCACAGGAATCAGACTACGACTATACGTCCGTGTTTAAATTTATGGTGACATACATCAGATTTGGGTTTGGTACATCGTCGTTGATTTTTGTCGTTGATTGTATTTCACGCTTGCTGCAACAAACATTTAGATTTGTTTGGTTTCTTAAAATGTTATTTATGCCATGCCAGATTTTCCCATTGAAATAAGTTAAACAATATTTTATCTATTCTGCAATCGATGTGTCTAACAGTTATTATTTAAACAATTGGGCATTTTTCTGCAATACATGACCACAATGCTCGTAACATTACACCGTAAATTACAAGTATTCACAGGTATTTATCAAAATAAAAAGCGAAATATTTTACGAGCAGTCGAAGCTGTCCTATGCATTATCCGAAATTCTGGGCTAAATAACGAAATAAAGTTCATGCAATATTTAAGTGTAAATTGGTAATTTTTTGCGTGCGTCCGCACCTGTGCTTTTCCTGCTTTCTCTCATTCTGCTTAATGAATGTAATTAATCCAACCTAATTGCACTTGCCTTGCAAAGATTGCCTTTTTAAAGAACCAGATTTTACAATCGATTTGAGATCTGTCGAAAAAATAAAAGCATTTTCAACAATGCTGCTCATAATCCCTTTAAAATATAGGTAGTCATCATTATAAGAATTATTTCTTGGTTCAAATTATAAAAGCATATAACGGCTGAACTAACATATTTTACACAACATCGGCCATGTCGAGATATATATATATATATATATATATATATATATATATATATATATATATATATATTAGTCGAAAAGAAGCGTAGTATAATATACATATAAGATGCATAGTTTAAATTAAAAAAATGTATGTACATATTAATTGGAATTCGTGATAATGTCAAACTCGCAACATTGATTTAAGTAATAATCACTACCCGCGCACTTAATTATTATTTAATTATTAATCCACATTGCTACACCACATAGTTCATTAAATGTAATTCAAATCATCTAAAACTGTGAACTCGTTGAATAAATAAATACTACCCAGAACATTTGGAATATTCTAAACATTATATTGATATCCAGTATTAACAGTCTATCAAGGAAGGTCGCAAGGGATTTATTTTTAAATCTATTTTAAAAATTAAGTAAATAACTATCAAATGTAGAACATATTTGAATTATTAACTGATATTTTTACGCTGTGAATAATGAATAAAATTATCTATTTCGGAAATTACAACTACTTGCAACAACAATTAAAGATGCATTAACATACCAGTGATAATTTCCAAATTCTATATAACTTTCATTAATATTATTTACAAAATTATGCGTGATAATAAGAACATCATGTGTTTGATGAGGTGAAAATGATGTCACGTGCAACATATTACTTCGAAAAGTGGAGACTTATGTCAGTAGGTTCCGCAAAATATGGTATATAATCTGCTCTGTAGAATTACATCATCAATTCATCAAGCATGAACAAGCCAACTTTTGCTTTCTTCTTCGTTCTGGCTCTTGCCGGCAACATCCGTTTCAGCTACGCCGGCGGCTATGGCTCAGCTGCAGCAGAGAGCTATGCGCCCAAGTATGAGGAGAGCTATGCGCCCAAATACGAAGAAAGCTACGCCCCCAAGTATGAGGAAAGTTATGCCCCCAAGTACGAGAGCTACGCTCCCAAGTATGAGGACAAATACGAAGTGAAATACGTTCCTAAATATGAAAAGAAACACGAGAAGTATCTAGTCAAATCTTACCACAAGAAGTACGTCAAGAAGTACATTCCCAAGGTGGAGACGCACGTTGTCACCAAGTACCACACCAAGGTTGTACCGAAGGTTGTTAAGAAGTACAAGAAGGTTGTCGTCAAGAAGTCTGTGCCTAAATACGGTTCAAAGGTTGTCGACGTGAAATACGGTGCCCCCAGCGCTGGTCAAGTGACCTACGGTGGTTCCTATGAGCCCAGCTATGGTTCCGAGTCAAAGTACGAGCCCAGCTATGGTCATGAATCATACTCTGAGCCCAGCTATGGTCATGAGTCCTACTCTGAGCCCAGCTATGGTCATGAGTCCTACTCTGAGCCCAGCTACGGATATGAATCCAAGGCTTCACCAAGCTACTATTAAATTAATGCAAAATAAATTGCACTCTATCTAAATAAACTTGTATTCTCTCATCCTAATTTTGTGATACTTTCACATTTGTCTTAGTTTAAATATTAATATTCTGATCATTATGGTAAGTTGATTTGATTGCTTGAATATTATGTACGTTAATATTGACTAATTAAAATGTATTAAATTAAAATCAATTGATTCGGGCCATGTTTTGGCAATTATATTTAATTTTAAAATATTTCGCATTACATTTGTAAATCAATTCTGATAGCATCAATTTAGGTTGTAATATAATACTGACTGTACTTATTTACAAATTATTTTCCAAACTAATTCCCAGTTTAGGCCACTGATATTTCGTGCAGAAATTCCTTTTAACCTTTCTTTTATGTTATACTGTTCTCTGCACGTGACACTCTTATTGACAACTCGGTGTAATACAACATTTGAAAGTCGGTATTTTGTTTCTGACTGATAGAATTTTTACCTGGCACAAATTTATTGGTTGTTGTTTACTCTATTCGTGCGCAAATATATCGTATATTTAGGAGAAGCGTGTATGAATATTGTTGTTTTCTACGTTTGAACAATGACAAATTTCATTTCCAATATATTTTACATCCTTATCTATACAATTGAGGTATATTTATTGGAGAATTTCACCGATAAAAACCGTAAATTTTCCTTTAATATCCGACTGATAAACGGACCTACATAGACAGTTAAAAGACTTTTCTAGCCGGAGGTAAAATAGCTCGTGCTCATATGAAAATCGCCTGACTTTCCGCACTAATTGCAAATATCTGTCATAAGAATCAACAATTGGTAAATTTTTCTCTTTAGGAACAGTTAAGCAATCGCGTATTAAAAGTTTTTATGATGACATTATTTAGGACATAGAATATCGTCTGACAATTTTAATTTATGTTTCTCAATTTGCAAACGTGTAAAATAGCATTCCGAAATTAATTAATATTGCCCAAACAATAAAACTTAAGAATCATAAATACCCGGTCTGTTTTACTCTTATGCATACTATATTCAATGGGATGGCAATAATAGAATCGATTTGTTTGACGATTGGAAATGAACCCAAATTCTTATATTCCCGACTTTTCATTAAATGCCTCTATCATCCTTCTAGTCATAGCGAAGTAATTAACTAAAACATTTAAAAAAATAATTTTCGCGATCTTCGGATATGCACATATTATATCGTAATAAACTGAAGGATTATCAGAATAATTATGAAATCTGAGTAGGAAAATAAACCATGATTGAAAGCATAAATTTATTCTCAATCAGTTAAAGAAAAACACGTATAGAAATGACCATTTTTATTTACGCCACATCTCATCTCGCCTTTATTACACAGTATTATATATAGTCAATTATTTGGAAAGCTAGATAGATAAATATATGTTAAACAAACGTATTAGGCAACAACAAACAGATGTGGAAACGTACATTCTGCTGCATAAACAAAAACATCCTTTTCACCAGTATATATTCGAATCATGAACTAATTCCATTCTCCTTTTTAGCTGATGATTAAGATTTAATCGAATATAAGATGCCATCGGGATCAATTCTGTTAAGCATTTTGCATTGAAAATGAACGGCGTATCCGCTAGATTTAGATTTTACAAGGAAATAATGGTTCTGTCAACAGCGGAGATTGTCGATAGACCTCCGAAACGGAAAAATATTTTTTAGTTATTCACATTCTATAATTTAACTTTATTTGCAAATGCTTAAGTTTGGCATACACAATTGTTTAAAACTCCATTTTATACTGGTTGTATGAATTATCCTCATTTTTGTTGACAATTTTTGACACTAGATATTATTGGTATGCTTAGCCGCAGGATACTCACTCAATTTACTTTAACAAAATTCTGCATGTTAATAAAAACATCATCTGCTTGATAAGATGAAAATGATTTCAAATGCAATAAATTATTCCGCCGCTCCAGTAGAGTGCTACGCTCCCAAGGATGAGAAGCGCTATGCGCCAAATTACGAAGAATGTAACGTTCCCAAGTTTCAGCAAATGTATGATCCAAGTACGAGGACAAATACTAAGGAAATTACGTTACCGAATATATGAAGAAATTCAAGAAGCATCTCGTCAAGTCTTACCACAAGAAGTACGTCAAGAAGTACATTCCCAAGGTAGAGACGCATGTTGTCACCAAGTACCACACCAAGGCAGTATCCAGGGTCGTTAAGAAGTACAAGAAGGTTGTCATCAAGTAGTCTGTTCCTAAATACGGTTCAAAGGTTGTCGACATGACATACGGCGCCCCCAGCGCTGACCAAGTAACCTACGATGATGCCTTTGGGCTCAGCTATGGTTCTGAGTCAAGGTATGCGCCCAGCCATGTTCATGAGTCCTACTGTGAGCCCAGCTATGTTCATGAGTCCTACACTGCACCCATCTACGGCTATGTATCCAAGGCTTCACCAAGCCACTTTTAAATTAATTCACAATAAATTACACTCTATCTAAAGTAAACTTGTATTCTTTGCTTTGAACAATGTTTAAACATTCATGTTCGGATTAGCTTATTTTTAATTTACGTGATCACGAAGATATGGGGTTTTGACTAGGTTGAATGCCAGCTCAGCCATCTTCGAATTTTGCATGTTTAGTTAAAATGTTATTTAAGAAATGCCAGTTCTTCAAATTGAAATTCTTCAAATAATATTTTCCCGTTTCTACAATCGATGTGTCTATCAAAAGTTAATTAAACAATCTTAGTAGCTACTCAGTGCACTATGTATGCTAGACTGGCCGTTTACTAAAAAAGCAAATTCGGGAGCATTTTAGACTGAGGAAAATTGATTACGAGTTGGACGTTTCCACAGGAATCAGACTACGACTATACGTCCGTGTTTAAATTTATGGTGACATACATCAGATTTGGGTTTGGTACATCGTCGTTGATTTTTGTCGTTGATCGTATTTCACGCTTGCTGCAACAAACATTTAGATTTGTCTGGTTTCTTAAAATGTTATTTATGCCATGCCAAATTTTCCCATTGAAATAAGTTAAACAATATTTTCTCTATTCTGCAATCGATGTGTCTAACAGTTATTATTTAAACAATTGGGCATTTTTCTGCAATACATGACCACAATGCTCGTAACATTACACCGTAAATTAGAAGTATTCACATGTATTTATCAAAATAAAAATCGAAACATTTTACGAGCAATCGAAGCTGTCCTATGCAGTATCCGAAATTCTGGGCTAAATAACGAAATAAAGTTCGTGCAATATTTAAGTGTAAATTGGTAATTTTTTGCGTGCATCCGCACCTGTGCTTTTCCTGCGTTCTCTCATTCTGCTTAATTAATGTAATTGATCCAACCTAATTGCACTTGCCTTGCAAAAATTGCCTATGTAAAGAACCAGATTTTTCAATCTTTTTGATTTATATATATATATATATATATATATATATATATATATATTAGTATAAAAGAAGCGTAATAAAATATAGATATAAGATACTTAGTTGAAATTTAAAAAAAATATATGTACATATATAGTGGAATTCGTGATAATATCAAACCTGCAACCTTGATTTAAGTAATAATCACTACCTGCGGAATTAATTATTATTTAATTATTAATCCACATTTCTACACCACATAGTTCATTCATTAAAAAGCGCTTGTAACAGCTAATCTGTGTAATCTTAGTTATTTATTCAAACATAAAGTTAAGGAATATAGTGAAAATTTTTTTTTTAGATATAAACCCCTAACCATAATGTGGTTTCGAGTCTGTTAGAGCTTGGTAAACGAAACTATTAGTCTGAAATCGTTTGAATACGTGGAAATGATTGCAAGAACATTCATTAACTTCCATCGGCCAAAGATATGAAAAGATTTAAAAGTTCACGTTCTATTCAATTCTACATTCTTAAACAGATTTTCTCTTCAAATATTTCCAATTTTCGTAAATACTTCTTCACGGAGTTTTGCTGCAGATTCAGTTAAAGCTCAAATGCCAAATAATGTCCAAATCACAGTTTCTGTGGTTTTCTAAGCGTCTAATCGTTTAGTAACAAATGAAATAACTGATAATAAATCCTACTTGGAACAAATTCTTTAAAATTAGGCAAAAACGACTTGGCGGTAATACACGTTACAAAATATTAATACTGTGTTCACTTACAACATGAGGTATCTTATGGCCTGTCGACAAATCCATTTGGTTTGCATCACATGTGTATAAATCGAGGTTGCCGGTCGTATCATAAGCACCTGAAATACCGTTCAGTTCACGCTGGCCAGTTGGTGTTCCATTGATCAAATGTTGTGAGGGCTTTCCAAGAATGGTTCCATTTTGAGCACAAGTCAAATTCATTTGATTATGAAAGTCAGAAGGAGTCCAATTTAAGAAGTTTCCATGTTCCGATATACCATGGTTCACTTGGTAGTCAGAGTTGATTCGACCAAACCCAATAGAACCGTCTTTTTTCGGTAGGACATAACGAATTTTAAAAAAAATTAATTATTTTTTAAAGACTGCAAAATATATCTTTACACGTGCAAAATCGTACGAGAAAAAGTTTAACGGTATTAGGCAGTTGTTTAATTGATTAATGTTAATTTTGACAAAATGGTTGTGATTAAATGAATGTTTATGATTATTTCCAATTTTATAGAGAACATTTGATATTGATATGCCATCATTATAAAAGTTTTAACAGTGTTATTTATAGGACACAACTCAATCTCTAAAATTTATTGTGCTCAACCACTGATGATTTTCATAATGCTATTGGGGCTTGACACTTCGGCCTCTTTTTCTATAAAAGCGGTTTATACCTAATGTTATTTTCAACATGAACCAGAAGGTATTATGTATTCTTAAACTATGATTTTTTTGAATTGTCTATGTGAGTTGAAGCTCTAAATTCAATCAATATTCCTTAGACAAAACATGTGACATCTTGCATGATATTTGAATAACTGTTTTTTGTAATAATAATGTTCGTAGAGAATTACTTTTTATACTGAAACGTAACTTCCTGAAGAAGATTATTTTATAAAACAGAACAAAATTAGTACTACTTTAGATCAAGTATGTGAGCTTGAAATAGACAGTACTCCAATTGCCTTTAACCAGTCGTCGAACAACATAGCAAAACTATCGTCAGTCACACGTACTGATGCCTTTCGGCCTTCCGGGATCATCATTGGAATACGACAGCAAACAGACAAGCGAGGATCAAACCCCTATGCAAATATATGGAAAATAAAATTGAATATACGGCTTTAACCGCTAGTAGTCTCTGGTACATTTTACTGAACAGGAAATGTCGGCTGCACAATTTCTATGCAGTCACGACCATTAACCTTTTGCAGCTTTCGTATAGATATATATATATATATATATATATATATATATATATATATATATATATATATAGTGTGTGTGTGTGTGTATTAATAATATAATTAAACGAATGTTTAATTTTTACTTTTTAGCTTCTTTTTTACCATAACACGAAATATTTGATTTTTATATCCAAGTTATGCAAAAGTACGCAAAGTATTTACAATTTGTATTGAAATATTCTGGCATGCTACAGAAGAAGCATAGTTTCAAAAAAATGATAGATTTTCTTCTATTAAAGTTATCATTTTGCTCAGTGCATTGCACACCCGATTGATACCGATTATCCGTAACCATACTGAGTATCTCCCTATTAGTTCACAGAAACAAGTTCTATTGAGTGCCCGGAATCTGACCTCTGCGACTCACAAGTTTTCTGGCTTAGTTTAAGCCCTTACTTATCAATTCCAATAGAGCTCCAAAGCAGTATGTAATAGGAAATGCTATTTTTTTATCAAGGCACTGGTCTAGTCATATTCGTTGATTTTTATTTCCAATGGTGATCTACTGCAAATGTGAATTAACTAGCTCTCAGAGCAAAATTAAATTGAACCACGGATTCTTACCTAGGAAAGGTTGTTTGCTTTCGGTGCCAGACTTGCGATTTTTCAGCACCGAGTCGAAACATAACAGCTGGCTCAAGCATTGTAATTTCTGAGCATTGCCCTTTCGCTGAGCCACTAGTTAAACCAAAGTCGAAAATAAAAAAATACAGATTTATTCAATTAGCAATAAATGTGAAGGTACACTTAAGTTACCGTTTCAATTTAACAACACAAGAAATTAAAATGAAATAATTTTTTTTAAATGCGTGTCTGTTTCGAATAGACTAATTTTATTAACGCGTTAATTTGTCCTAATTGCGTTAGAACTTTTGTACCTCAAAAATGTTTAGAAATAGCAAACAATTTGAATTAGAGTAAAGATTCCTTTTTGCGTTGGATTATGTGTAACTAGCAACAAAAAGTATATGCCAATGTCAGCTTAAGAAAAGGCGCAATCACATTTACAAATGCGTTTTATACACACTAGTAACTCACAAGTAGGACCAGGTACTACACCCAATACTCATTAGATATTTGCTGTGAAGAAATTCGAAGATGCTACCTGCAGGATGTATGTGCATTAATGCTGTGACAATGTCAACTCCAAATTGCGTCGTTCCCAGATCGATATCTAAGCAAATTTTCTGAATTTACTATGCGTCAACACTGTAAACGATTCTGAAACTATGATTCTTGATTCTGCTTGTTTTGACGAAATAACAACATAAAAATATGACTACTTTTAACCGAAATATCATGGGTTTAAGACGAAACTATGACATCTACTTACCTGTGGACTGTAAGCGAGGAACGCACACGAACGTGAGATTAATCCTATTATTCATGCCGATTTTAAAATATCTTTCTAGTTCCATAAGAACTCTTTTTCCACTGGGTATGCCCTGCCTTATACGGAAGTTTATTTAGGCTAGTTTTCCACAACTTCCCCTACCTAGAGTGAAAGGCAAAATTTCACTGAAATCTGCATCTAACTTTATCTCTTATTGTAATTTATCTGTGAAGAATCATCTGTAGGCAGATGCTGTATAGCATAGAATTCACGCTTGTCGGATCTCGTACTAACTTCTTTGGCGCAAAATAAGATTAATATTGCACATACTCCTAAAACTAAACACGTTTTGTCATGTGAGAACCGCGGTATACCAACAAAGCGGTTTGCAGAATTAAATATGTCTAGGTGTGTTAGTATGTTTCCTTATGTGGAAGCAATTGCAATAGGTCCACGTTGATAAGAAATACTTGAGCAAAAACAGATTTTTCATGCACTGGTGTTGCCATGAGGCTATCTAAGCTCCATGCAAACTTTTTGCTTAGTTACGTTTCTCCGTTTTGAAAATTTTTGCTTGATATATTTTTTTTGTGAACGCTTTTATATGGACCTTTTTTTAATTTTAAAATAAATTATATTTTTGCTGTATAACTCCAGTAAATCAGTTGATAAGATGGGGCGAATGTGCTAGTGCATCATATTAAATTTATATTTCTAAAATTCATATCGAGTAATAGGTGTGTTGTTGATTTGACTTGTAATTAAACATTGAATTTGAAGTCAAGTTTGCGGTATATTTAATCCTATCTATTGACAAGTTCTACACAAAATACTAGACATTAATTTGCTTCAATTAAAAGAATTCCGTTGTTCCTACTACCCGAAACCTAAATGCCACATTCATCTTCTAAAATCAAACTTTTTTCTTATGAATCCTTTGAAATAATGCAAAAAAACATTTAAATATATAAAAGTGATGTGTATCCACCATTTCGCACCAGTGTTATATTGTTTTCATTTGCAATTTAAATGTAGACGATTCCTAAATTTAAAGCTAAACTAGCACAAAATATTTTATAAAGTGTTAACACGTACATTTTTAATAAAATATGTTACGCTTATAGGCGAAGAGCGATGAATTATTTCATGTTACAAACACCTTTTTTATAAACAGATTGTTTAAGTTATCTATTCACAGAGCGACTAGTTTAATTTTTACCTGAAAATATTTCTGAGATTTGGTAAACAAACGATATAGCATTAATTTAAATGAAAATTGTGGACTTGAAATAAACACCGAGCACTCAATTACCTAGGCCCTAACAACTGATTTTTCACGTACGGACGCATTATGATGGAAGATTTTCTGCTGTGAAACTCATCTAGTAAATGTGACTGGTGTTGATATAATTACCGTAAACATAATTGGAATAATTACAATCATCATTCGCGCAATCATTGAATTTAAGATTAATTATTTATTTTATTATGTTTTTGCGCCAATATGCTTAAATTTAATTAAGGCTACTCGCATGGTAGGCGCGAAAATTTGAATATGAATTCATTTTTTTATATGCCTGATGCAGAAAACTAACATAAATGAATGATTCAATTAGATATTGAATGCCTAATAACTAATTAGTTCAAATATGACCAGAAAGATAAACAAAAGTCAGCATAAAATAAAGGTATAATCTCAAGTACACATGTGTTTCGTGCTTAATGGTGACTCATCAGTTGGAGCTGAAACTACGTCATATGCCCACTATATAGTTGATCAAATAATTTTTGGTAGGTGGACAGTATAATCTCCTATACGTATGTGTGTAGTTAAGAAGTAATAAAAAAACATCATGTGAAGCAATCGATAATTGCTACTTCATAATCAACTCAATATATGTAATATATACGAGTCTGTAAAGAGCACCAACACAATGGTTGCCGATAAGGTAACTGGTGCCAACACATTGGTTGCTGATATGGTACATTATACGAGCACCATTCTCGCCGAGTCGGTATTTGGTACCTCCACAATATATTTTAAAATATGCTAAATTTCACCAAAATTACGAATCAATACTTCTGAACACCACTTAGTCCAGCAAATCTGTACACTCTGGCTTTGATAAATATAAATTATCACACTTCACGGAAATTACTACATTATTCAATTAAATGTACAAAAATACGGCCATTGTTTGTTGCTGAGATCTAATATATATGCAATTATGTATTAGGTGTTACGAACCTGTTAACAAATTAGTTCAGTTGTGACCAATAGGATAAACCAAAGACAACGGGACTAGAAAGTATAATCTCATCTACACATCCTTTTCGTGCTTACTTATGACTCATCAGTAGGTGTCCGGTATTACGCCCTACACTTACAATAATTCGGTCAAATAATGTGGGAAAATTAGACGGTTTAAACACTAAAACGAATGTGTAAATTTCATATGGTTAAGCTAACCCATAAAGGGTCTCCGAGAATACGACTTCAAGCTAGTAAAGGGTACCAACACTATGGCGGCTGTGTCAATACCGAATACCAACACTACGGTTGCTAAATAGCTGCAGGGTAGCAACATTATAGTTGCCAAATCGGTACATGGTACCAACGCAATAGATGCCAAGGTATGCCGAAGTTCACCAAAATCCATCCACTCTGGCCTTGGTCAACATCAGTTAACACTCTTCGCGAAAATCATGACATCATTCAATAAAATATATAAATGAAAATTTTTTACTAGTTGTGCAATGCCTAATAAAATCTTCCTGTATTTATGAAAAAAGGTGTGCAACTTAATTATTATCGTTGGAATTAAGCCTGTTTTGATTTGCGCAACTGAAAACTACCCGACCAATCAGTTTCAGATATACGCATGCAATCTTGAAAGGGGGGATCTATAATCAACGAATCATTGATTCATGGATCGATGGAACAGAAATACTTTACTCTCTCCTGAATGACCACTTGGAGTTATCTACCAGGTGAAAAATATTAATTTTAATTTAATTATTTCATTTGTTTCATTGTTTGTTCAGCACACGTCGAATTTAATAACACCAATTAACTTACCAAAATAGCTACGTAACATCACGTTGCGAATACAAAATATGAAGTTGAAGATGACAGATATTATTAAGAATATCAGCAGAACAATGACCAAATTTGCCTCGCTGAAAATTGAGCCTATAGAAAATCAAATAAAATGGAAACAAATATGGTAATAACGTTCAAGTACACACAAATAACGTATGCGATTTTTAGTTTATATTAATAACAAATACACAATCAAATCCTGCCATAGTTTTCTAGTTCATTACCGTTATTCATAGACAGCATGGTGTCTGACGCACATTAACGGATTGTAAATTGCTTGTTGTTAGAACTATAAATTGAAATCGAAACCCACAAGGATCCACTTGCATGTATGACTGACCAAAAATAAAAACTGGCAATAATCTTTAACTTGCACACAATGTTCCACTTCGGTGGCGTACTGCGTGAAGTGCGTTGTTCTGAATTGTGTGATGCTGGAATGAAATCGCGATCGTGGCAATTCTGGCAACTCTTGACAAGTGCCAATAAAGCCAAATATGGTTTAGTAGATGAACTGTACTGGCTTTATTTCTGTTTTTATCAAGTTTACAATGACAATTGACTTATGCAGTTAAATCCTGTGAGCATAAAAGCATCTCTCTCATACACCCTCACTCTGTTTGCCTTTCTTTATCCATCTATCTATCAATATATATATATATATATATGTATATATATATATATATATATATATATCTACGCGATGAACACAGTAAGATCACCAAGTAACATGATAACACAATCCGTCAGCTATTGAAAGTATATTCCTTTTATAATAAAATAGCCTTTTCAAAGCTAATCGTATTTAACATTGATAACCAATTGTTAATAATTTTAAAAACAATTTAAGCCAGCGAAAAAGGCCATTCTAGAAAAATTGTCTAATGTACGAAATTGAGCAGTATTCATAATCTAAAATTACGAACATAAATCTCAAATAGTATTCTGTTCACACAATAAATTGCACAAAAGTTTTCCATTTGAACCAGTGGACTAGTGCCTATATGAATCAAATATCAAAGAGTCAAGAAGTTGGAGCTAGATCTGGATATTTGTCAATATCTCCTCCTTTGATGGGGAATGTTGCGTGCAAGTTATTCTCTTTTTCGAAAATTTATAAAATTTACAATCAATTGCCGAAGGGGCTTAGAGAAACACCTCCATCTAAGATGTCTTTTAAATTATTATCTACTGAACTAGAAAAAGTCTACAATCCTGCTGATATTTTTCATTTTGATAATACTTTCTCATGGTTGAATAAAAGACAAGGATAATTGATATCAGCAGCATAACTTCTTGGGATTTTTATCTCCAAGTTTTGTATTATTAAAATTGCAATGTTATGCATTATATCATCATGTTAGCCAACAATACATACAATCAATTGCTAGTCATGGTTCTCATTTTTTGCATAATGTTACACTCGAATTATACCTAAATTTTTTCTATTTTTGATGATGAAACTATTATTCCTTACAGCCGAACTTTCTGATATTGATATATTGTACAGTACAACTAGTGACATTTACTTATCTACATGGGACTAATTGCACATTTTTATTTGATGTGATAACTTTTTTTATATTGTACAATTTCCAATCTTATTATTTGATGGAACATGTGTGGTTTGAATCCAAATAAAGATATTCTATTCTATTCTATTCTATTCTATTCTGTTCTTTATGGATGAACAAACTGCAGCCGGATTTTTGCTAGCTGAAGAAGCATTTTTGTGTATTGAGCTCAAACTTGAGGTGACGCTTGCGATTGATGGGTTGTTATCTTATCTCACACTCTCTCCATGTTCACATATTTCTATTTTATTTTGTATTTCAGTTTTTATATAAAGAGATATTCATTTGTAGATACTTGAGAATATGAGAAAAACAATTCTTGTATCCGATAAAATTCTTTTTTTGTTTGCACATAGACAAGGTACTATTAATTTTATTAAGGCTCATATACAAAAAGATAACTATACGTTGTTCAATTGATAATGGACAAAGAAACTTTGAACGCCTTTGCACTTTTGTCTAATTAATTTACAAGGAAATACAAATCCGAACAAACAACGCAAATGACGGAAAAGTTTTTCTAAGAAAAGATGGGAAAGTAACTTTCGTCTGAATTTTATGATTACTTTAATGCAAAAGATTCTGGGCTCCACATATATATTAGAAAATAGACAAAGCAGGGTCAAAAGCTCAAATGATTGGTTAGGTTGTACTATTAACAGAAACCACAAATGCTGTTCAGACCACAAATTTGCCTGAAACGTATTTGAACCACATTTTAAACTTTGAGAATGAAGTTATTGTTCAATGACAGAAGGTGTTGTATATCAAAATCAAAGTCCAAAGCATATCCAGGTAAAGATCACAAGCTCAAGGTCAACGTGTAAATTTTAATGGAAATGACAATGACTCACATGTGTGTGTAGAGTTATCATGCGAATAATGCATTTTAAAACGCAAATATCACCAGCTTGGGACGTTTCTATGAGACAGATGCCTAATTCTGCGTTCGGGTTGCTTCAAGATTCAGCACTCTGTCAGTAGAAAGGAAAATCTCTTTAAAATGGGAAGACCACCTATTTGTAGGTGTTTTATGAAGGTCGTGAATGGATAGCTCTAAAGCGTATTTGTTATATGTGTATTTTAATTTTCAAAAACTACCATCATTAAAACAGTAAGATTTTGATAAACGGAGATCTCGAGGGAGTAGCCGTTTCTAACACTAATAAGCTCATCATTCAAGTCGAATCATGTAGACTAAAATTCATCATAGGCACGGGTGCCGAGTTAAGTTTAGTTAGATCAGATTTGATAGAAATAAATTTCTCCGCATTCGATTATCTTATGCAGGCCATCTACAGAAGTTGAATAGTGACAAATGACAAGTTGTTGTCAATACCATTAACTAATAGGTCGCGGACATGTGTGGAGGTTAATTTAATTATTGGACACCAATTAACTCCTCATATAAAAATAAATCAATTTTAATTTTTGGACATTTGATGTTATCGCTGGTTTCGCAAAATAATATTGTATTTCTTGAAAAAATATTGTAAATTTTTTTGGAAGTTCTTCTGTTCCTATTGTCGAAGTTTTTTAATTGTCTTGTCAAAGGTAAAAGGAGATTTTTTTCTGAGTTGGTGAAGCGTAAAATCGGAACACTGTGTGGTTCCATCTACGATATTATTGCTAATAAATTATTGTAATATTTTTATTGATTGTTTTTTTTAATTATCAGCGAAAAGAACAACAAATTTGCTTCAGGTAATTGACGTGGATATTTGTTTTAAGGTTAATCCTCGTCTGGTTCTGTAAACCGTGAATATCAGCGTATCCTGGTAAGCTTAATTAATATCAAATAATAAATTCCAAGTAATTTAATAATATTATGGCTGGTTTATTATATCTTGAGAATACAGAGCAGTTAGCAAGTGGACTTAAGGATTGTAGTTTTAAACATAGTTCAGAGGAATTTGAGTGTTCCAAATCAGATGATCATTCCGCATATATGGATTTCCGGGCCTGGCATCCCAGAGACTCTCTTATGGTAGTGACCAAAGGGCCTCTACAAAAAATGGCGACCGCGCCAGGATCCTCTATGCGGAAAGATATGATGTTGATGATCGTTTTTGCCGCAATTCTATGGATAGTAATGTAAGCTCACCATGTACAGATCAGATAACCATTCTGAATGGGTCGAAGAAGCAAAATTTTATTTTAAACTGAAACGAATGACCGACCCTATAGGGAGGTTTGCCTCGGCCTGGTGGTGCTTTAAAAAAAGAATCTATTTAGACTCAGGAAATTTGTTACTGAGAACAAACCAGAAAATGCATTTGAGCTTCTAGTCGAAGAACTCCATGGACGATATCAACCCGATAGGATTGAACGGATGACTGACTTATTATGTCAGCAAAAGATGGGAAATCTATTTCCATCTGAATTTTATGATATATCTGAGGAAGTTATAAATAGTATATTTGTAGCAGAATTGCCTGCTAGACTAAGAGCCACCTTGGATGTCTATGATACATTGGAACTAGAGTGGCAAAAGAAGCTCAAAGGGTTGGACAAAGTGTATCGTCAGAAGGAACCTAAGGTGTATGCAGTAACCGCAGATTCACGCCTGGAGCAGCAACTCAGACATCTCTCAGAGAGACTCCTGACCGTAGAGAATGAATTAAGTACCCTCCGCAGGGATGTGGGTTGGATAAAAAACAATAAGGAAAGTTCCAAAAAAGGTAGGGTAAATTCTCGGAGTCAACGTTCAAATTCCAAGCATTGGAGAGGCGAATCGCGTGAGAGTGTACAAGGACCACGCGAGTGGTGCATATCGCATCGTAAATACGCCGAGTTTGGAAAATGTCAGGAGGGGAGATGCACGTTTCTAAAGTTGGGTGGTCCTCGATGGAAAGGAAGTAGTCTTCCTAAAGCCTGGTCTAAGCTGCCGGAAAACTAATGGAGCCCCCGCTAATAGGAGACGTAAGGGGGGTTGCGCATGCAAGGCTCCAAGGTATGCATATTCAAGGCATACTAAAATCATCAAAGTTAGGTTCCGAAGCTTCGATGGAAGAGACGCGCGGTAATACAGTCCGTAAATCTGTTAGATTTTGGCTGGAAGCTAATCTTAAAGAATTTGCTGGTTATAGCAACAATAAGTTCGTTATAACAGATGAACTTAGCGGGTTAAACTTCTTAATAGACACGAGTGCAGAGGTGAGCATAGTTTGATCCGATGTGGTGCAAAAAGATAGCTCCACAATCGATCATCAACTATGGGCTGCTAATGGAAGTCAAATTGAGGTTAAGGGGGTTAAAGAATTTTCAGTGACTTTGGAGCAGAATTCTCCATTTACGTGGAATTTTCTGGTCGCTGATATAAAGGATAACATCATTGGGATGGACTTTTTGATCCATTTTAGTCTTGCTTTAGATCCCAAATCTAGGACCATTGGACAAAGCACTGGGATAGTGACTTATGCAGAGACTGGGATCTCAGTAGTTAGGTCAGTGAGACTACCCAGACCCGTCGTCGCCGATGACTTGGCGGATGTCATCGAGAAACACCTGGCCGTGTTTCTGCCATTCAATGCTAAGCGCAAGGGTTTAAAGACAGGCATTGAACACCAAATCGAGTTGGTGGAGCCACTACCTTGTTCGCCCAAGTCTCAACCGTTAGCACAACACAAGCAGCAGGTTCCTATTGAAGAATTTAAGCGGTTGAGAGAAGAAGGAATTTGTAGGCGTTCAAATTCCAACTTTGCATCTCCAATTTTCAAACAACACGTTGCGCGCGCGGTTTATAATGGCTCCGACTTTGTTGAATACCGAATTTGAGAAAATTATTGCGGCCCTTCAAAATTCCATAAAGGAACTAAAGGAGGAGAACATCGCAGTTAAAAATAAGATGTCTAAGCTGGAGTCGGATGTCAGTAAACATGCAGAAAAATTAGATTTAGCGGAAAGGAAAAATGAATACTTAAGCGCAAAAATTGATGATTTGACCGTGGCGTTAAACGAGAAGGTGAATAAATTAAAGCTCGATGTTGTGCCATGGATTGAGCTAGCTGAAATAACAGTAGATGATGATACATCAACAAAAAACTGCACTTCAGGAGATGAAATATTAAATATATTATCCAATGAAGTTTCTGCTAGGATTGGAAAACAGAAGCAGTTAATATTATTTAATCTTAATGAAAATGCTGACCCGAATGATGTTGTGAAGTTAAATGATTTAATCAAAGATACGACTGAGGCAGAAATAACGAAATGTTACCGAGTTGGAAAATAAACTGAACGACCAAGGCCGGTTGTGATAAAACTATCAAAGAGGCCGACAAACAAACAAGTGGAAGATATCAATAAGAAGAAAGAAGAATGTAATAACTTCCACAATATATTCATCTGCAGAGACAAGACCTTTCTCCAAAGGAAATTGTCAGCAGCGAAGAAGTTGAAGAAGAATTTAGATAATGGATCAAGTAATCCAAAACAAGGTACTATAAAGGATGTGTCAGTTGATTCTAAAATCACAAATGACGGAGTATCAGTAGATTCTAAAATCATAAAAAACGGAGTAGCACTAATGAATGTGGTGGACAGCAGACAGCTACGCACTATAGCTACAATACCCAACAAACGAATTATAAGGAAACCAAAAAAGTTAAACCAGTAACTATCGGAAACTGTAAAGATGAGTTTTGTTGTACATATTCTTTATTTTATGCTAATTGTAGAAGTGTTAAGAATAAAACTTTTTTGCTGCGTGATTTTATAATAAGTAACAATTTTGACTTTATAATTTTAACTGAAACCTGGCTGAACAAAGATATTGAAAACTATGCTAATATATATGATGATCAAATGTTTACCAATTCTTTTCAATCTATTTTGGACTGCCATGGTAATATTGTTGTGGTGGGAGATTTTAATAGGCTGCATGACTGTGAAATAATCAATCTTTTTTCTAACCATGATCTTAAGCAGATTATAAAGGAACCAACTAGAGGTTCGGAATGCTTAGCTCATGTATATTTAGAAGTTGAAGCGTTGAACTCGCACAGTTATGATGTTGTAAATTACTTCAAAGAATTGGATCATAAACAAATAATTTTACAATGGAACCTATTGAGTAGCAAAACACAGAAACCTAATTTTGAAAATGCACACGTGCAATGTTCCAGAATCAACTGGAGTCTTTTTAGAGAACTAAGCTTATCATGAACAATGACGAATTTGTTTCTTCTATTTCATTGTTATTATCTGATATATTTAGGGCATCCACATTTACTCATGTTATACCAAAGCGAATCAATAGGAAGTTATGTAAGCTAAACTGCCCGGCATGGAGAGGTATAATCCGGGATTTCTATGGAGCCGGCTTATCCTCCAAAAGGAGTCAGCCGCATTAAAGTAAAGTAAGTAAGTATGTAAGCTAAGAATCAAACGAGATAATATAATGAAATGTAGTCTTATCAATAGTATTAAAAAAATGAGGTTAGATATGATCGATAAAGAAATTAATTCATCACTGCTGATAATCCGTCAAAGATCTGAGAGAATTATTTTGGCCAAACTGAAGAGCAATCCTAGACAGGGATACAAACTACTCACAGACTACAGTAAATATAAGGAAAAATTAAAGCTTATATTACCTGTGGGTAAAACTAAGTATGAATTTCTCTGTGAATTGGATGAAGTATTTGGCAAATTGTTATGTAATCCACAGAACGAAAGCAATTTCATTGATCTACCTGATCCTTCGGGAAACCAGGATCTAGGACTTGTTATTGACAGTGATGCATTGATAGAATTAATGTTAAAAATAAAATTAAAAAAAACAAAAAGATCACCTTGGTATATCGATTGATAACCTACTTCAATTACCTTTAAATTTTATGAATGCGCTCTGCAATTTTATAAATAGAATTTTGAAGGATGGGAAATTACCAATTGATATATTAACGATAGTAGCTAAACCATTGCCAAAAGTAAGTAAGCCACAGTGCGCCAGTGATTATAGATTAATCTCTATTATCCCTTCGTTTTTGAAGATAATAGAACGATTGATACTAGATCATTTAGAACGTATGTTGCCGGCTGATTTTGATATGTGCCAACACGGCTTTACAAAAGACAGGTCGACAACTACTAATATTCTCTCTATGTGGAAACATGTAATTACATTAGATGAGAAAAAGTTAGATGCATTAATTGTATTTATAGATATCTCAAAAGCTTTTGACTCTATATCATTTGATGCTATTTTGAATGCGATTAGTTTGTTGAATATTGATCCGAATATTTTTAGATTACTTAAATACTATCTATATAATCGACGAATGAGTATTCAAGTAAACGATTTGATATCAAAATCGAAACGAGTAACGAGTGGAGTTCCACAGGGATCAAGCTTGGGCCCATTTTATTTAAAATTGTATTTGCACATTTGGAAACTAAGATCCTTAACGGTCGAGTTTGCAAATTCGCTGATGATTTAAAAATAATCTTCCCAATTGATCCAAAAAATGTCGAATTCTCCAAAAATAATGTGACACTAGATTTGTATGATTTAAGTAGATACTTGTTAACACTAGGGCTGAGAATAAACAGTAAAAAGACGAGAGCTTTGAAAATAGGTAACAGAACTGATTTCAATTATGTTTATTTTCATGATGCTGAGATTAATGATGTTTTTGAGATTAAACTTATGCAAGAAATTAAGGATTTAGGCATAACTATTCATTGTACAGCTTCTGCTGAGAGACATATTGAAAGGATAGTAGGCAGTGCCAAGAACAGATGGGCACTAATAAATAGAAATATTTTATGGAGTGAAATAAAATATAAAATGTTTATAATATGGATTAGACCGATATTAGAATATGCTGCTGCTACTTGGAATCCTTTAATAAAGGGTTTGTCTAATAAGATAGAAGCTGTACAAAGAAAAGTTGTGAAATAAATAAGTCCTATCTCCTGTACTATATATGCCACTAGATTACAGTTTGTATCACAGCATCCTTTATGGTTTCGGAGGATGTGCTATTGCATAAAAGTTTTCCATTTGAACCAGTGGACTAATGCCTATATGAATCCAATAAGAAAGAGTCATGAAGTTGGAACTAGATCTGGTCAATTTGCAATATCTCCACCATTGGTAGGGAATGTTGCGAGCAAGCTATTCTCTTTTCAAAAATTTTCAAAATTTACAATCAATTGCCAAAGTGGCTTAGAGAAACGCCTCCATCTAAAATGTCTCTTAAATTTTTATCTACCGAACTAGAAAAGTGTTCAATCCTGCTGATATTTTTAATTTTGATTATGATAATACTTTCTCGTGGTTAAATAAAAGACAGGATTAATTGTTTTTCAGCAGCATAACTTCTCGAGATTCTATCTTCAAGTTTTGTACTATTAATACTGAAACGTTGTGCATTACATAGTATGTTAAACAACAATACATACAATCATTTATTAGTCATGGCTCCCTTTTTTGCATAATGTTACACTCGAATAATACATTAAATTTTTCTATTTTTGATGATGAATCTATCTCTATTTATAACCGAACTTTCTGATGCTGATAAATTGTACAGTACAACTAATTGCACATACCTATGTGATGTGATATGTTTTTCTATTGTACATTTTCTATTTTTATTTGATGGAACATGTAAGGTTTGAATCCAAATAAAGATTTCCTATTCTATTTTATTCAAGTCAAACCACCAATGGTGGGAATGTTGCGAGCAAGCTACTCTCTTTTTTAAAAATTTACAAAATTTACAATCAAATTGTGTATTATTAAAACTGAAAGGTTATGCATTATATCATCTTGTTAATCAACAATGCATACAATCAATAATTAGTCATGGTTACCTTTTTTATTACAAACTGTTATACTCGAATTATATCTTAAATTTTTCTAATTTTGATGAAGAATCTATCACTCTTTACAAACTTTCTGATGCTGATAAATTGTACAGTACAACTAATTGCACATATATATGTGATGTGATATCTTTTTATATTGTACATTTTCTAATTTTATTATTTGATGGAACATGTGTGGTTTGAATCCAAATAAAGATATTCTATTCTAAAAAAAAAATAGTGGTTGTTGCCAAACCTGAACCAGGTCAATGGAGGGTTTGTGGTAACTATCGTCTATTAAATTCGGTAACAAAAGGTTATTCGCATCCTCTACCGAACCAGAGTACTTTGCTTAGGGATATAATGGGGCATGATGAATATACAACGTTATATCTGCAGAAGGCGTACTATCAAGTACCTATGGAGGCAGAATCTATACCGCTCACAGCAGTGCGATTCCCTGGAGGAGGATCGCATGAATTCGTATGTATGCCTTTTGGTTTGAAGAATGCAAGTCAGACATTCCAGCGTCTGACAGAGGAAGTTCTTCAAGACTGTTCATTTACTTGAGTGTATATAGATGACATCATTATATATAGTCAATCTAGGGAGGAACACCGGGAGCACTTGGACATCGTTTTGTCTAAGCTGGAACATTATGGATTGGTAGTGAAACCAGAAAAGAGTAGGATTGGTTGCTCTACCGTAAAATATCTTGGACACACCATTTCCAAGGATGGAATCAAGCCCTTGGAAGACAAGGTACAAGCAATCAAGGATGTGCCAGAACCCAGAACTGTACGCCAGTTGCGTAGATTTTTGGACATGATTAGCTACTATCGTCGTTTCATACCAGGTTTAGCTGGAATTTTGGGGTCGCTAACTCGACATTTAGTTCGTGAACGGAACACGATCAAGAAGTCCTGGCCTATTAATTTTAGCCAAGACGACAAGGAAAAATTCCAGAGGGCCAAAAATCTGTTAAGCCAAATAACCACATTAGCACCTGTGGATTGGACTAAGCCGTTTGAGCTGGTTACAGATGCTTCTGATGTAGCCATAGGAGCAGTGTTACATCAACGGGAAAATGGTATAGTCAAGCCGATTGGATTCTATAGTCGGAAACTCCAAGATCGCGAGAAGCGATATGATACGCTTGGAAAGGAGTTACTAGCAGTTTATTCTGCAGTGTTGCATTTTGAGCACTATCTAGATGGACATCAGTTTATGATATTAACTGATCATAAACCGTTGTTGAGTATCCTTGGGAGACCAAATAGGCTAAATTATTCTCGGCGGGTAAATTCACAAATAACCCGACTCGCAGAATTTGATTTTATCATTAGTCATATCTCAGGAAAAGATAATGTGGTGGCAGATACTCTCAGTAGACCAGACGTATCAGATGAAGATATGATTCGTTCAGAGTCATTCGAATGCTCGGTTGTATCTTCTAATGATTTTGTCTAACAATTGATAGAAGCACAAGGTTTTGATCCTTTAGTAGCTGTGTTGGAAAAGAATCCTACATATACACGCATGAAGATTGGAGATAAGTGGTTATTATGTGAAATCTCAAGGAGTCAACCTAGACCTTATGTACCGTTAGAATTAAGGTATAAGGTAATTCAACAGCTACATGAATTCAGTCATCCTTCCATTAAGACAACTATCAGGATGGTCACTGATAGATATGTATGGCCAAAGATGTCGAAAGACATAAGAGCCTGGGTAAGGACATGTGCCCGGTGTCAAACTTGTAAAGTTTGGCGTCATACAAAAACTGAAATTAAAACGATTGGTATACCAGCGGGTCATTTCATGCATGTTCATATTGATATAGTAGAAATGCCTGAGATTTCTGGCCAAAAGTATTTACTCACGATGGTCGATCGGTTCAGTCGTCAGTTTGAGGTAGCAATCCTGAAGGACATGACAGCTCAAGAAGTCTTACTTATGTTCTTGCATAATTGAGTGTCGCGATATGGTGTACCGGTAAGGGTAACTACTGATCGTGGTAGTCAGTTTATATCTGA
This sequence comes from Eudiplozoon nipponicum, assembly GCA_029291075.1. Lineage (NCBI taxonomy): Eukaryota > Metazoa > Platyhelminthes > Monogenea > Mazocraeidea > Diplozoidae > Eudiplozoon > Eudiplozoon nipponicum. The sequence goes on from JAQBSW010004075.1 coordinate 55,672, forward strand.
ACTGTTTATCAGATCATTGAATACAATGGGGATAGAAGTAAGACACACATGTGCTTATAATCCCAGAGCTAATGGGATAATTGAGAGACTGCACAGGGAGCTGAAGGCTGCATTACGCTGCACCAGTGGATCCAGTTGGATACATGATTTGCCCATAGTTTTGTTGGCAATGCGAAACAGATACAGAGTTCAGTTAGGAACATCCATAGCAGAACTTGTTTATGGAGAGCCACTGAGGTTACCTGGAGATCTTCTAATAAACGCTCCAAGTTGTCTCGTTTGGGCTTCTAGTTCTGTAAATTGGTTTGTTGGAGCATAGAGAAACAAAACTAGTTTTTTAGCTCCAACCAAGACTAGCAGTTCAACGTTTAAATGCTATGTATCTTCAGATTTAAATCTGGCATCTCATGTATATATAACTAACGAAAACACAGAATTGTCTGACTCCGTTCTATAAGGGGCCATTTAAAGTCAATCATATGACTGAGAAAAATGCATTTATAGAAGTAAATGGCACAGTAGAATGTGTAACACTGGATCGCGGCATTCCACAGTTTATTTGGAAGGAGGAGGAGACTGAAGAACAGTATTCATCGAAGTATCCAGAAGTTGAGGCGAGATGTGACTCAGAAATTTGTGAGAAAAACGAAGAGTCGAACAAATATGGAAAACAAGTAAAGATTAAAACCAAGACAACTGAGAATAAAGAACAATGCAATATGAATATGAAATCTAGTGAAGTACCAGCACAACTTGTTGAAAATCGTTCTGGAAGAGTTATCAAGAAACCGAAGAATGAGGACTACATCATGTACGGTTAATCATCTTAAACGTGAGGGTGTATGTGGACATTAATTTAATTATTGGACACCAATTAACTCCTCATATAAAAATAAATCAATTTTTATTTTTGGATATTTGATGTTATCGTTGGTTTTGTAAAACAATATTGTATTTTTTGAAAAAATATTGTAAATTTTTGGAAGTTCTTTTGTTCATATTGTCGAAGTTTTTGACTTGTCTTGCCGAAGGTAGAAAAGAGTGTTTTCTGAGTTGCTGAAGCGTACAAGCGGAACACTGCGTGGTTCCATCTACGATATCTTGGCTAATAAATTATTGTAATCTTCTTATAGACTGTTCTTTTTAATTATCAGCGAAAAGAACAACAAATTTGCTTCAGGTAATTGACGTGGATATTTGTTTTAAGGTCTCAATCATCTTGTTCTGTAAACCGTGAATATCAGCGTATCCCGGGTAAGCTTAATTAATATAATATATAAATTGCAAGTAATTGAATAATATTAAGGCTGGTTTATTAAATCTTGAGGATCCAGAGCAGTTAGCAAGTGAACTTAAGGATTGCATCTTAAAAGATAGTTCAGAGGAATTTGAGTGTTCCAAATCAGATGATCATTCCGCATATATGGATTTTCCGGGCCTGGCATCCCAGAGACTCTCTTTTGGTAGTGAAATAAGGGTCTCTACACATGAAAAACATCATAAATGTGATGGATTTTTAATTTATGTTAGCTTCAATGAAATCCAAAGATCCTCAATATTAGATATGGTGAGGGACAATGACGCTTACTGACATTGGGACCAATATGATAATTTCAATTCGCCCACCTCGACGCGTCGACACCAAAAAATTTGCTGATATAAGTCGGACAACCCTGGTAGTGTTTTCAAAGTTTATTGCCAAGCGCAAAAGACAAGAGAGAGAAATAGAACACCAAATTGAGTTGACGGCGCAGTAAACTTATTATATGAAGAATAAAGACTCAGTGTGGCTCATTGGTTAGAGCACCCGATTCCAAAGCAGAGATCTCAAGTTTGAGCCCGGTTCGCAGCAAATTCTTGACAGTACTTGATGAGTTCCCAATAAGGACAAAACCGATTTACTGGATGAATTGAATTTTGACCAATTTATAATACTTAGTTTATACTGACAAATTTATATACGTAAAGGTTCGGGTGTTTATATAAAGATGGCAACTTTTATTATATTAGTTGTTATCACCGCTTTCGCAACCAATATTCGTATAGTTCTATAGGACTGATGGCTTTCTGACGTGAAACTTTTGGAATTTCTGGTGCCAAGCGCCTTATCGATACATTGCAGTCACAAGTGTATTGGCCCTACATGTCCAGAACTTTTCTTAACTATTATCAACAGTGCAGTACGTGTCAGCGTTGTACGCCACAAAAAAGAAACGTTCAATGCCACTGCATGAAACCATTTTTGCCTATCGACTTGGTAGATCAATTGCCGGTAGCTCTTGGCGGGGGAGCCTATATGTTTTCCATAGTCGATAAGTTTAACCGATGGATCGAGTTTGTTCCAATAAAGTAAATCACAAGAGAAAGTATTATACAGTGCTTAGAAGGGCGATAACTCAGCGGATTTTGTGTAACAAAATTTATTGGCATCAACCATGTTGCACATTTATTGTCTAGAAAATACAATCAATAGCACGAGGACCTTGATATAAAGCATTCTCGAGAAACCATCTACAATCCGCAGACTAACACGACTGCTGAACATGTACAATGGGCGATAAAAGAGGTATTGCTATGTTGGTACCACGAGGCTTCGGGATCCTTGCGATGAAAACTACATTTGGTCGAGCTGGCCATGCGATCTACAATATCAACATCTACATATTGTGCTTCGACAACCATAGTCTATGATGGCAAATAGCAACTGCCACGTTAACACATAACTTCAGTGTGAAGGCCCTATCGTTACTAACATAGGAGAGTCCCTGTGATGTCAGAATCGTGTATTCATCATAATAAGAATGATCACCAAATTTATAAAAACTAAATTCCTCATTCCTTTCAACAACTTCTCATAGGCTAACTTACCTAAGTCTTCGATCAAATGCTCGGCATCATAAAAATTAATGTTGTTATCCATTATATCAAAATAAGATTTATTACAAACCATTTATTACAAAAAAGTGCGAATGTTCACCATCTCACCCATTTCCGCAGTAAACTTTTACGAATGCAAAGAAATTAAAAACAGATAATCCAATCAATTTACCTGAAACGAATTTGATATATTTTCCGTAATATCAATAAGAATAATAATTTGTAGTCAATTCAATAATTTGTGATCAAGATTCAGGGAAGGAAGATTGATATACAGGAAATCAGATTTGTCTGTAGCCGAAAAAACAATGGCGTGCCAATAAAATCAAAATCTAAAGAAGAATGAATATTAAAGTCAACGAAGACAAGCTATAATATTCGACAATGTAAAAAAAATAAAATACAAAGTAAATTTAATATTTTTAAAACTAACTTTGTTAAAGAAATCAACGTAACTTCGAATTTCCAAAAAAGGGACTAATTTGTATTTGGGTGTTGATTAACCTCCCCACTCAGGACACCTCCAACGCCAAACCATAGCGGATATTCAGAAATGCATTAAAAGACTAACTATACAACAATCCTATTCTAGACGATCTTCACGCATTCGCCTACGGGCCGGCGCCTATTCTATGTTGGCGATGGTGGAACACATGTCACTATTTGTTATCAATGAAGGTCCGTGTCGGGCGAAAAGGGTGCATGCAAATCACAATGCCATATTCGTTAACATGCTCAAAAGACCACGCGATGTCGCATTTGTTTGTTTAAGCAGGATGCCAAGGTCGAAACCTTAAGTAAACGAAAAAATTTAAGTTGGCAACATTTAGACCGAGAACGCTCTAATGGCCTGCCTTATAGCTGATGTAAATATAACGAAATATCCATAGAGAAATTCACGCATTATGATTGAGCAAATTCAGGAAAATGATGAAAGAAAGAGTCCTTCCGCAGAATTGAATACGAAATTACAATTATTTGTATTTTTTTCAATAAATGGAACCGCTTTAAATAAGTAAACTCCTATAAACCATTGATTTTTAAAGCAAAAATTATCAACTTACGTAGGCCGATCGACCAGACGGTTAATTACTCGAATGAGAGAACATTGCAACTTGAACGCCTGTTTTAAATCAAATGGTGAATACACGTCTGCTATTGCACAACACATCATCGAAACATCGCACGTATGTTCTCCAGACGTAGCATTCAAAGTAATTACCAAATGCAAAAACAAAAGGGAGCTAGCCACATACGAAACCTTATGGATAAACAAATTGCAGCCGGATTTATGTAAGCAGAAGAAGCACGTACAAGCATTGAGCTTGAACTGGATGTGACGCACGCAATTTGATTGGTTTCTATTTTTCACACTCTCTCTATGTTCACATATTTCTATCTTGTTTTGCTTTCCAATTTATATATAAAGATATGTTCATTAGTAGATATTTGAGAAGACAATGCAAAAGAAATGTTTCTTATATCTGATAAAATTTCTTTTTGTTTTTGCACACAGGAAGGGTACAATGAATTTTAATAAAGCTCGCATTTCAAAAAAAGACTTTGTCTGAGGATTTGGAAAATTTGTATGTCAACTGCGAAATTTTCATAGAGATGGCCAGCTTTTATTGCTGCTTCATAAAGAAATGTGATGGAATTTTAGAATCGTTAACTTATGAACTATAACATTGAGGACAAAAAAATTTCCAAAAGTCGAAAGACACACTGTATAAGACAAGCATTTTGGCAATTTTAGTTTGGACTAAGCCGTTAGAACTTATCATAAATGCTTCCAATTTATCCATAGTCGTAGTACAACATCATAGACATAATAACATAGTCAGATCAATTGTATTTTAAAGCAAGTAACTCCAGAACAGTGAATATGGTATGGTTATTTGAGAAAGGATGTACTCGCAGTTTAAGCTGCAATGCTGCACTTTGAGCACCATTGCAGTTTTTACTGACCATAAGGCGCCGATAAATATAATAAGCAAGAATTACAGGATTAAGTAATCTCGGAGGGTGAATTTTAAAATAACCCTTAAAGCACAATTTAAATTTTAGTCTCTTACACGCACAATTTACATATGAAAGCCAGAGAAGAAACACCACCAAGATAACAAGTTCCAAAAGAGTCGCCAAGAAACTGAGAATTGATGATTTTGTTTAGTTATAAGTATTCATGAAAAGCATAAAGATACATGTAAATAGAATAGAATAGAAAAGAATTTCTATACTTGGATTCAAACCACAAATGTTCCTTCAAATAGACAACCATACCAGAGAATGTACTGTAGAGGAAAGATATCACAACAAATAAAAAATGTCCATCAAGTCACATATAAAGGGGTTAGTATTAATAATTTTGTTATATGCTTTATCAACACCTGAACATCTTGCAGTAATATCATCGCATACGTTATTACCAATTTTGGTGCAATTATTATAATAAGGATAAAAAACAGCCTTTAAATGAATCGCTTTTATACAATAGGTAATGATACGAATAATAAAAGATCTTTCATCGAGGCGATCTGACCTGGTAATTAGAAAGATCAAAGTACAATTCAAATATTTAATAATGCAAAAATGGGAACCATGACGAACAATAGTTTATTTGTAATGGTAGCTAACATGATGATATAATGCATAGTTTTCCCCATATAACGATGCAGATAGTAGATACAAAATTTCTCGCAATATTTCCCACCAAATGAGGAGAGATCACTAAATTTCCGAACCTAGTTCCTATATCATGAAACTTTCCAATTGGATTCATCTAGGCTTCCGTGCACAGATTTAAGCAGAATAATTTTATACAATAGCGCAACCTCCGAAACCATAAGGTTTGCAGTGGTACAAAATGTGATCTGCTGGCATATATGGTGCAAGACACAGGGCTAATATGTTACACAACTTTTATTTGTACAGCTTTTATTTTGCTTGAAAACCCTTTTTTCATTGGGTTCTATGTGGCGGGATATTCCACTATCGGCCTTTTACAATTAATATACATTTGTAATCGTATATCATTCGATAAGATATTTCTATTTGTAAGCACCCATCTGCTCTAAGAACAAATAACTATTCTTTCAATATGTCTCAGCAGAAGCTGTTTATCGAATAGTTATGCCTAAATCTTTGATTTCTTGCAATGTATGTCAATAGCACCGAAAACAAAAATTGAACAAGTTCTATTTTTCACCATTTGAAGTTTCGCTGGTTTGTTATACAAAGTTTGTTTTAAAAAGTTGTCATATTATTGACAAAACCTTTCTATGTTAAAAATGAAAGTATCCAGATTTTATTTGTAATACTATAAAAATTACTTTTTCGTGTATGAACCAAGATTTCAGATCTCTCCAGTCTCGAGGATGCGCTGCGTGTATCTTTTAACTTTTTTACTGAGAAAAAATGAAGTTATATTGAATCGAATAATTTGTAATTTAGCCCACGTATATTTTCGGTCATGTACAAAAGTCTGTCTGATGCCCAGATTAGGAATGGTTAAATGAAAACTTCAAATATAACGACACAGAACACATTACCAAGAGCCTTCGGAACGTTAACCACAGGGAGGGTATTAATTAGGAGAGAAATCCATGTTAGGGGTTCAACTCGGTGACTCTAGTTTTAGCGATTGTATTAGTAATCATGCGAGTGCTAAGTTTGTGTCTATGGGACTAGTTATACCGCGAGTAAAAATCCTCTTCAACACTTCCAACGGATCAGTTTAGGGTCATTTTGTAAATTTGTCACGCCAACCATATTTAGTGTGATTGTACAAATGAAAAATATACAGTACCAGTATTTATAAAATGACTGTGATACAAAATTAACATAATGTAATATCCCGGCTAAAAGCAAGTGCCGTTCGACGTTGCTAAGAAGACCAATAAGGAAACGGAGTGAGCAGTTACTTTGGGTGCCTTTAAGAGAGTCAGCAAAGTATTCCCTGTCATTTAACGTGAGAGTTTGTGTGTGTTACTAGCGTGCAGATTTCCAGAAGTCATTTTAGACACTACCTGTTTGTTGTCTGGTAATCCTTTGAGTATATGCACTTTCATAAGTAGAAATGACAAAGTAGGATTTGTTAGTTACTGTTTGAAGGCTTAGACTAATTTTGTTGAAGATTTGGGCAACACCGAGATGGCTGGCACATGCAGAAATCCGATCAATAGATGATAGATTACGCATGACTGGATTCGCAGCAACAAGATTATTTATATGACTGAAGACTAGCCAAATTAATGACAAATCGTGGTAAACTCAAGAAGAACAGCTGGCATAGATAGCCAGTACAGAAAAAAAGAGACAGCGATCACATGTTGCGAGCAGAGCAGAATGTGTGTTGCGTGGCAATTTCATGGTGCTTATATAAAGACAAAGTCGCATGCAATTGGTCAACGGTAGTTTTGCACGTTCTTATTGGCTCAACGTATTAAATTTTGAATTTAATTTTTGCAATATGTCGGCTAATTAATCTGAGTTGTTACATCACTTTCCTTGCTGAGAGAAAGAAAATGTAAAAGAAAATAAATTCCTCTTGGCAAGGCTTGATAAGTATTGTGGGGTAGAGTACGAATACAGTTAAGAAACTGGCTATTACTCTACCCGTAGTTAACTAAAAATGTATAGTAATGCTGAGCTGGTGCATGCTAGTTAATTGTTTCAACAATAATACGATGCCAAATAACCACTATTAATTGTTACAAAAAGTATTAGCTGTATTGGCCGGTCATATTTCGTGATGTGAAATAAAGCAGAGTGATAGGTTTTGAGAGCTGCAGCGTAAAAATGTCAAAGTGGATTGCAAGACGTCCTTTACATGAGAAATGTCAAATTGCTAATCACTCAGACGCGACAGCTATCTTTCTAATTTGTCAGGTTACTTTAAGACGATTAAAGTCGCATTTCAAAGTAGGCTAACTTATGGTGCCTGATCTGTAAAAACAGCAAATCTGCTTCTGTCAGCGATGCTGACGAAGTGTCGCACTGCGTCATGGAAGGCGAGGAGTTCTGAACCGAAATCGTCGTATAAAGTTTCTACCGGTTGCACAGTACGCGAATAAAAACTACTAGGCCTCCGAACCCCGTCAATCACCTACTCCAAGGTGGTCCCAATAGCAAATTTAGAAATACCAGTTGTGAGTAGAATAGACCGTAGGTAGTCTGAATGGGTTAGCTTTGTGTCATTTGCTAACGAGTTGACGGCAAGATGAAGTAATTCCTCATCTTCAGATGAAGAAATAATGGAGTTTATGCTAAGTTCTTTTTAATTCGGCAGGTGCCTACATAATAGATTAAGTTATTTTGATAGGCCGGTAACAAACTTGCGAAAGTAGTTGAAAACTCCAAAAAAATTTCTGTAATTCCTTTAAAGTTTTCGGTGAAGCAATATTCTTGATTGAATTAGCCTTAGTGGGCAACGGTTGTATAATTTGAGTTGTAATACGATGCCCTAGGAAAACCATGGATGTGGTTGCAATTTGCGGTTTTTCACAATTGATCTTAGGTCAGTGATCTGATAAGTGTGATAGGATATTTTGTAGATGCTTGGCATGAGAATATAGATCTGGAATAAAAACCATGATATCATCAAGTAATGAAATAGGGTAATATGCGTCATCGTGGGATATGTCAACCATTAACCTCTGAAATGTCTGAGTGGCGCACATGAGAACAAAATGCATGTAAATGTATTCAAAAAGGCCGAAAAGAGAGATAACAGCAGATTTTTAATATCTTCTGGCGCTGCCAGAACGTGGTTTTAGGCTTGTCTGAGGTCAATTACTGAACATTAGTTGCTGCCGCTGCGTTTTTCAAGCAAAGTGTTTGTATTGAGAATGGAATGTACATCGGATTTTTGTCACAGAATTGAGCTTGCAAAAAACTCCACTGGTTCTGTATGATCCGCCCGATTTAGAGAGCAAGTGTAATAGTGACGCCAATGAACTTTTTGATGGTCTAATGATTCCCTCCTCCAATAGTCTTAAAAACTCGTCTTGGGGAGCTTTCAGTTTAACAGGGTTTAGACATCTATTTTTAAGTTCGATAGATTGTTCTGTTGTGACGATTTTGTGCAACGTTGTGGAGATACGTAACTCTGACTTGCTGAGACCCAACAACGACTTGTGTTCTCAAAGATCTGTTGATATTTCTGTCGAATGATGCACTAGAGATGGCTGTATGGTAGGTAACACCAAATGTTCGAAGGCAGGTGTCCAGAAACTTTTCTCAAGTCCGGTGGAGGGCTGAATGATATTTTGATTAGAAAGAAAAACAATTATTAAATTTTTCAATAGGAAATCAAGGCCTATTATGCTGTGTGAGACCTTGACGACGGTGAAGGTGTGAGGAAATTTACGTCGTATATCTATGTTAAGAGAGCCATGCTGTCAACCATAAGCAGAAATAGGTTCCGTTGTAGTTGTTGCGAATAGAAAACCTAAAGACATCTCGGCCATGGATTCATTCCAGCGAACAGAAAATGTTGCTCATGTGTTTAAGATGAATTATTCTCCCATTTTAAAATGGAAAAGATGCAGAAGTTCATTTTCTTGCTTGGTCTTGTCATATAGGCAAATAGGATGGTCATTGCTAATGACATTATCGGTTTTGCTGTCTTTGTAGCATATCCTGCGTGGACAAAAGAAGTCAACATAAACTGCAACAATAGACGTCTGAAAGGTGACCACTTTTGTGCGTGAAGAATAGAAACTATTTCCTTGTTGTTTCATGTGGTCAGCTAAGGAAGAAATCTGGCATTCTTTTGGTAAGTTCTCCGAATTATATAGGCAATCTTGACAATTATAGAAAAAATTTGGTGATTATAGCACCAATTGTTTATAAGAATATCGACTGAATGAACGAGGGGATCTCGAATGCCCCATGCACTGATTCAAATGGTGTTCATCCGCAATTTTATAAGCATTTGTTTTGTCTACGATGTATCTTTCAAGAAACTTAGTCAAATCTGATATAGATCTTTCTAAAGAGAATAATCTAACTGCATCAGTTGTGAGACCGAAGTAAATTACAGGACATTTAAATTGCATAAAACAACTTAAATATATAGAAAAAGTACATTAAAATTATACGTGTCCTGTAAATTTTAAATGTCAATAATTTAGCGCTTACCATATCTGCTTCCACTGCTTGAACACGTATTGAAAGCAGAATATGGTACAAAAGCACGTAGACGAGAAATGATTTCTGAACAATTGAAACACAGAATGCTTGGACTCAGAAATAAATAAAATGTATGACAAAAATTAGGCAGAATAGAAAAGACAGGATGATCCAATCATTAAAATCTGCGTATAAGATATGCTTTCGTCGGTTGTTTAATATAAATCAAAGCCGTAAAAAACAAAAATTTGTAATTGAAAGTTTTGCTTAATAATTTGTTTTATCAAAACAAGTTGTAACAGTAGCACTGCTCACCGATCCCGCTGGGGTCGCCAAGTGTAAGGTCACGGCTAAAAGTGCCGTGCGACGCCATCAAGAAGACCAATAATGTAACGGTGTGAGCAGTTACTGGTGGTAGCCCTTAACAGGACCAGGATAAAATTCATCGGCAAATGCCGTGACATATTTCTATTTTATTAGCGTTTGGAAGTCCAAAAGTCCTTCTAAACACTACTTCTGTCTTTTCTGTTCGTTGGCTGGCGATCCTTTGAGTAGATATACATGAATAGGTAGAGCTGACTAAGCAGGATGTGTTCGTTACTGTTTGAAGGCCTAGACCAGTCTTGATAAAGATCTGTGGCAACACCGAGGTGACTGGCACATGTAGAAATCCGATAAGTAGATGATCAAATACGTATGACTGGACGTGCAGCAACAAGAAGATTGACATAATTTAAAACAAGCCGAAATAGTAATATTGTAACGTGCGGCTCCGCCTTACAACCCAATGAAGCGCAATTTCGACAAATAGAGTTCTCCATAAGGTCGGATATGCTAATTCTGGTTTTACACAATTTTTCTCTTAACTGGGATTTTAGCAGCAATCTCTGTTAAGTTCAAGCAGTTTTAATTGAGATTTCTTTAACTGCAAATTTAATTATAAATAATAGGGTTTTGTTTAATAATGAAACACATCCGCGCGCAATATGCCGGTAACATGCAGTGGATTTATGTGACTTAATGCTCAAACCCAGGATTTAATCATATTGTTTATTTTTACTACTCTTATACCGAGATGGTAACTTGTGTTGACAATATTGATAACTCTCAAAACCTAGCATACAGTGGATTATTGTAACAACGCAAAACTTGGATTTAATTACAATGTTTATTGTGACTACTCTTATACCGAGATGGTAACTTGTGTTGACAATATTGATAACTCTCATAAAATAGCATACAGTGGACTAATTATTTGTGGTGCTTATTGTGACTACTTTTATACGATTTTTATCTTTGCTTAATATATTTTGATTAATAAAAGAATGACTGGATGCTGTGGCCTTTTAACATCACCCTTCGGGAAAGGCCAATGGATTATTCTTGAACGCGGATCGTAATAACAGCTACCATATATTATGAAGAATGAAAATATCGCACCAAATAGACAAATAGCTCGCAGAACCTCTTACATTAGCTACAAAACCTCCTACATAAATGGTGCACTGTTTCGACGAACTCAAAGCCAACAAAGAATTTATCAGCATCTAGCCTTTGAGAACATCAAGCCCTTCAGATAAATGCCACTCAAGAGTGAATCCGGCAAAACATGGAGAACACACAAGAAAATAAATCCTGAGCAACAAATCACAGCGAACCACCCTCACGAGATCACAATTATCCAAGACAGCCACACGATGACGGGTGAGGACGATGTAACACTGTCATCTATACTCGACAGCACACATACATAAGATGACGTCCAGCACTGGAAATGCAGGAAGCCCGCTGGCGAGCCCAGCAACAAGCTGCAACACCACATTGACCCAGAACAAGATGTGCCAATTCGATCCAGACTACCTGGACGAGTGGGACGTCGATGTTACTTTATTGGCCAAGGTGTCCAATATAACAGACGAGGGCTCAATTTTTTGAGGGCTTGGGAGACAATCCCAATGTCTTTCAGACGCGGACTTAAAGACATCCTGCATCAATACACTGAGGGAACATGTGCGCAGCCATGGCAGAGCCTGCAACGCGCCGTCAAGCAGCGCCTGACACCAGATCGAGAAGACAGGCTTACACAAATGATGAGCCATGTCCCTAGGTAGCCGCACGCCTTCCGAGCTATATAGGGAGATGGAGCAGAAAGCCTCTGAATTCAACCTGCCCAAGGAAATCTTGATGCGACTATTCATTCAACTGATTCAGCTCAACGTGGACGACATGCAGGCTTACGAGGATGCCAAAAGAGCCTTATGCAAAGCGACCATGCTACATTCTCCTGATTGGTCTCAACCTCTACACCGCCTACCATTCTCTACTCCCGATGCTCAGAGGAAAGAAATAGTATTTATATTCACGACGTGTCAACTCACAAATTACTCAAATACACGAATATGAATACGATGTCACTCACGTCAAAGGGTCAGAAAACTTAGTCGCAGGCTCCCTGAGCCATCCTTCAGAACTCTGTGTCTCCCTAACCTATAAGTACTCAGGAATTACAAGCAGCACAGCAAAATGACCCACTGTTCCACGATGTTGACCTATCAGGCGGCGAAGAAACACTTATTCTACGCCCAGACAGTTTTTCTGACCACGGGCTGACGCCCGACATCTCACCAGCAACAGAGACAACTGACGCCGTCACGCCGCCGCGAGATATAGAGGAACCAGTGTCAGTGTCGACAGAGCCAACATCAGTGTTTACTCGTTGGTGAAGAGCCATAAAACCTCCTGTAAGGTTAGCCGCCTTCATTGTGTACTAATTTTCATTGGCGGGGGTGTATGTAACACGCGGCTCCGCGTTACAACCCAACGAAGTTCAATTTTGACAACTATAGTACTCTTTAAGGTCAAATAGTCTAATTCTAGTTTTACACAATATTTCTCTTAACTGTGATTTTAGCAACAATCTCTGTTAGTTTCAAGCAGTTTTATTTGAGATTTCTTGAACAGCAAATTTAATTGTTTTGTTTAATAATAATACACACCCGTGCGTGATACACAGGTAACATGCAGTGGATATATGTGACTTAACACTCAAACCCAGGATTTACATGTTTTGTGTGCCTTAACCATTTTTACATAACTATTAGGACTCTCCTGATTTATATTTTATGTATTTCTCAATCATTTATCCGAATCATTTATGTGATTTAACACTCAAAACCTAGCAAAACTTATTTAATAGTGTTTATTGTGACTACTCTTATACCGAGATGGGAACTTGTGTTGACAAAATTGATAACTCTCAAAACCTAGCATACAGTGGACTAATTATTTGTAGTGCTTATTGTGCCTACTTTTACACGATTTTTATATTTGCTTTATAACATTTTGAATAATAAAACAATGACTTGATGCTTGTGCCTTCTCACATCACCCTTCGGGAAAGGGACATGGATTAATCATGAACGCGGATCGTAATAACAGCTACCAGATATTAGGTAGGAGGGCAATATCGCTCTAAATAGACAACTAGCTCACAGAACCTCTTACATTAACTTCAAAACCTCCTACAACATAACAGTGTACTTAATACACATTAATGGGAAGGATCTCAAATTTGCTTCAGGTAATTGACGTGGATATTTGTTTTCAAGGTCTCCACAATTTCGTTCTTTCATTTGCGGTATTCTACGTTTCGGTGAGCCCTCAAATTATTATAATTTATATTGCAAGATATCTTATTTTAATATTACGGTCAGTTTTGCACATATTGAGGAAATAGAGGAATTAGCAGGTGGACTAAAGAAATGTGGTTTAAAAGATAGTTCTGAACAAATATAAGTGTTCCAAATTAGATAATCATACCGCATATTCGGATTATCCGAGCCTGGCATCTCAGACGCTCTCTTATTGTAGTGACCAAGGGTCTCTTCTCCAATTAAAACAAGTAAAATTGCCGTTGACCAATGGCATGCGGCTGCACATATATATAAACACGATGAAATTACCACGTCACACACTTCTACACTTCTGCTCTGCTCGTTACTGTTAATTCCTGTCGCACTCTCCATTTGTCTGTCTACCTACGCCGACTTCTGTACATGCGTTTACCATGCTGTCATCTCGTCGCTTAGACTTCAGTCACGCCAATCTTCTTGTTGCTGCCCAATTAATCAAAAATAATCAATTATCTATTAAGCGGGCTTCTACGTGAGCCAGCCACCACGGTGTTGCGGCATATCTTCAACAAGACAACTCTTAGCATTCGAACACCAATTCATGTATCTGGCTTCGACAACTCTACTTATTCCGGTGCATCCACACAAAGGAACACCAGCCAACCAATCACGTCATACAGAAAATGTCTAGAAGTACTTCTAGACACTGCAACAAAGAGAACTTTCATGACATTTACCGATTTACGCTTTTCAGGCCCTATTAAGGGCCACCCACAGTAACTGTTCTCACGCAATTCCTGTCTGATCTTCTTCTTGTAACGTCACACACCTAAAATACGCGCAGTAAATGATTGCTCACCTATATAAATAACATGCATTTGGTGAGAACGGCGAAATAACTACGTTTGTATTTGAATAGAAATTATGCTGGCGACGTTTCCATTCAAGTGCAATAATTGCAGCCGAGACGTTTACAACACAAATACTGAACTGCACCTGACGAATATATATGTGTGTATTATCAATATTTACCTTTATATATAGTATGGCTCTCCAGTAGGCACATTTTTACAATGACTATTAAAGGAAATAAAAATACGATATTTATTGTAGTATATTTTTGTGTAAAAATGAAATTTATTATTGCTCATTTTGTTATGCTAAAAACGGTGTTTCTATTTTGATTTTAATTTATTTTTTAGAACTAACATTTGCTTGGTTTCTTGGGCACACATACTGTAACATTCTAGCTTGAGTGTTCTGCAAAGTTAAGAACAAGTCAACAGGGTGAGCAGATATGTTGATGACCATTATGATGGTCAGTGAGACATACACAGGCTAATGCCGTGATGAATTAGAATATCAGAATTGAGACGGAACCCCAGAAGGCCTCCTAGTCACTTTTAATGTCCTGTTCGTGGGTTAGTGATCTTCAGGAAAGATATACATAAACCAGTAGATTGAACGAAGCAGGATGTGTTAATTTCTGTTCTAAAACTTGATGAGTCAAACATAAAAATCTAATTAATAAATAAATCGATGACAATTGCCAGGAATCGCAGCAACAGGGAGATCGGCGTGACGACAAATAAGACAGCATGCGTAAAAAATCAGTTTAGCAGAAAGGCAGCAGCAATTGCAGGTAGCGCGCAGATCATAGTACTTTTCGTAGGAAATAAATTTCGCTTATATGTAGATGCAAGTCGCATGTTATTGGTTTGTGCATTGCGCGCTCTCATTGGTCCAGTGTCGGTCAATTAAACTGCATATTGTATTATGAATTAATTTACAATTCGTCGGCAATTTAATTAAATCTATTTAATCTCTTTCCGCTCTAAGAATGCAAAGAGTGAAAAATTTTCCTGTCGATGTTTGTTTAGTACTGTCAGATTGGTGAATTTTCGTTAAATGCTTCATCAATGATGCGTTACCAAAAAATCAATAGTTCCTTTTATATAAATTGTTAGCCATAGTGGTCCATGTTATCGCGTGAAGCAAATTAGAGCGGCGCTGATAATGGTAAAAATTGGAACCTTGATTGCAACAGGCGATGCCAAGTTTATGTTTGTGCTTCCTGGACAGACTCCAGCACTGTCAATGGAGAAGTTTGTTAGGATTAAAGGATCCAGTATATGCTCTGCGTTGTAGTCCATGATATGTTTGATTGGGTATGTGAAGAACGTAACTGATAACGTTGATGTATACATAATAATGTCCCATGCCATGGTATAAAAACAGTGACTACTTACTGTTGCTATATATGGTGTGAAGTGTATGTAGCTGGTCCTATCACATGAAGCAAACCAAAGTTGAAACTGTATAGTGTATAAACTATCAAACATGACCATCAATTGTATAAAGTAAACAAATTAAGTCTATTTGTTTATTGTCGCTGTAGAGTTGCGGATGTACGAACACTAAACGAGGAGAATGTCGCCGCTACTGGACTGATATATTACTGAAATGAAGTCAAATGTGGGAAGCCTTGACTTCTGTGTCATCCTGTGCAGAAAGTAAATGTGGAAGCTGACACGGTAGGCGTAGGTCCATACCATGTAAGCGTTGCGACGCAGTCATTTGAATACATTCGCGTGTACGAGAACGCATTGCAAGGAATCCCAAATGGCGTGCATCAATCCAATTATTTTTAATGAACAAGGAGGGCAAAGCAGTTCTGTGTACCCTATGCATTCTCTCTAACACTTAGTTAGACAGTGGGCGGTAAGCGGTGGTCTGGTGTAAAGTCCATCCCATAAACTGCAAAGTAGTTATAAGATGTTCAGTTGAGAAAACATGCATCTCTAGGAGTACTGTCCTAGTCAGAAATCCATAACGTGTAATCCATGCAGGAATTAAACTATAATGACTTCATCTGTAGACATGGTGCTAAGAGGTAATGCCACAAGCCATTGAATAAATCTATCGATTATTGTTAGAAGGTAGTTGAAACCGTAAACTTGATTAAAATGAAATATATTGATGTGAACAATGTCTAGATGTAACGTTGTTAGGAACTGTTACAACTTAGAACAATTTGTTATAGGTTTGAAAGCCGAAATGGAGTGAATAGAGTCGAAACCTTTTTCTGGAGGCTGGTGCGCAAAGCTGGCATGTTGGGTTGCGTGCCCATAAGGTAGACAATAGGTAAATCCTCTCAGATTCTGCAAACGAACCTTTTTGGATGGCGAGCTGCTTATCTTTGACTATGAGCGTCGCCTTGTTGTTCCGTTCATAAGAGAGGGTGGTTATAGGGTGGTTATAGCAAGACATATGGCATTGAAACCGCGTCTGCAATAATGTTTTATTCGCCCTTTGCGTAGACTATGTCGACTTGCCATTCAAAAAGACTTAAAACTGTATTTCAACTCTAGCAGGGTGTTTCGCGACTGTTGAAGTCGTATTTCGAGGTACTATAACACGCGGCTCCGCGTTACAAACCAACGAAGTTCAATTTTTAAGTCACATAGGCTAATTCTGGTTTTACACAATATTTCTCGTAACTGTGATTTTAGCAACAATCTCTGTTAGTTTCAAGCAGTTTTAATTGAGATTTCTTGAACTGCAAATTTAATTGTAATTAATTGGGTTTTGTTTAATAAAAAACCCGCGTGCAATACACCGGTGACATGCAGTGGATTTTTGTGATTTAACGCTCAAAGCCAGGATTTATATATTTTGTGTGCTTTAACAGTTCTTACATAACCACTAACAGTTCAGCTAAGACTTTCTGGATTTATATTTTGTGTATTTCTCAATCATTTATCCGAAACCCTACAGTTCAGTGGATTTATGTGATTTAACACTCAAAACCTAGCTTGCAGTAGATTATTGTGACAACGCAAAACCTGGATTTATATTTTGTGCTTATTGTGACTACTTTTATACGATTCTTATCTTTGTTTTGCAACCTTGTGTTCAATAAATTTGGCTCTTAAAAATAAACATGTGTGTTAACTGATTAGAAGTTGCTCGTGTTCTGGTTCATTAATTTTCGCATTTCCTGGCGTTAGGCAATTACGCGCATAGGCGATAAAGACAAAAATTTCTGTATGTTGACAATACAACACGCGATTGTCATCTAAAACTTTCTGGATAACATTTTATTTTCGTATACATTATTCGAACAATAACTGTATGTATTAGGTGTTGCGAACCTAGTAACAAATTAGTTCAGTTGTGACCAGAAGGATAGAACAAAGGCAGCATGAACGGAAAGTATAATCTCATGCACATTCGTTTCGTGCTTACTGGCGACTCATCAGTAGGAGCCGGTATTACGCCCTTTAACCACTATATATTTGGTCAAAGAATGTGGAATAATAGGACGGTACAATCTCCTAGACGAATGTGTAAACCTGCAATAGTGAAGCTAACATCATATAAAGTCTACGACAATGCGACTTCAACGATAACTCACACTATATAATA